>JAVJIF010024625.1:0-75286 GCA_038442645.1 Agave tequilana
GAAGACCCTCCGGTGTATCTGTCAGTCGAGTGTGGATTTCTTGTTGTTCTGTGAAGAAAATCAAAGTAGAAACTTAGTTCACAAATAAATAATTTTAAGAATAGTAAACAAAGAGAAACTGTTCAATAGTACAAGCTAAAGGTGCAACAAAATAGATAGTACAAACCACTGACAATGTAGAAGCATTGATTTTTTTTATTTTTGCAATAAACACTTCCATGATACATAAGGAAATAAGTTTTTAGAGGAAGAGATGGGAAGAAACAATTATGTTTCTGCAAGGAATAGAAATCTAGTCTCTGATTCTCTCCCATAGGGCTACAGAATTGGAAGCTGTGACCCTACAGGCTAGTTGAAAAATAGCGGTGGTAATCCAGAATAACAGTAAATCATCCTCATGCCACCCCATAAAAGCCTTGTCCAAAACTGCGGTTAACAACTGAGCACAATGCAAGTTCAAGAAAGTCCACAAAAGATATATATATATATATATATATATATATATATATATATATATATATATATATATATATATATATATATATATATATATAATATATATATATATATATATATATATGTATATGTATGTATGTATTGGCTCCATAACCACAATATGAATTTGCAGTTGACAAACTAACATCACGACTCTTAGTTCTCTACGAGTTGGTACCAAACTCCTTGCGCCAACCTATTATATGCAACAGAGCCATGCCATAAAAACATCCACAGAAAATTGGCGGGTTTGAAGGCATGTCTCCTACTTTTTGGAAAGAATGTAATTTAAGCTCATGCAACCAAAGAGCAACCTCCAAATTCCTTTGTTCTAGGGAAAAGACTGTAGGAAGGGAGAAGTCTATTAGCTTTGACATTGAGTTCATATTTGAAGCGCTAAGCATCATCATCACCATCATCATTATCTAAGCCTTTTCCCAAATCCCACCAGAATAGGGTCTATAGAACACAAGGACCAAAAGAGAACTGATGAAGTTTTACCGCCAGCTGTCAACCTATAATTGATGCCAAACTCCTGGCTGATGAAAACTATGGACAAGAAAGGGGAACTATCATAAGTCCTAAAAGGCCATTTGGTTCGACTATGGAGCTTAAGCAAGGAAACACCCCTCCAAATTCTCCAAGACTACGAAGAGGCTAGAAGGGGAAAGATGATGGATTCGCTACAGGGATTGCAATGAATAACATTCCTAGTCACAATAATATGTAAGTAAAAATAGAATTATTCTATTTAGAAGCTTCATAATAGGTTAAGCGATCAAAGTTTATACTAGAGTTGGATGGGAGAAAACCCCAAATATAAAATTAAATGGTTAAACCGTTATAGTATAAAAATATTAGACATTAAGAATCATTTCAGATGGTAAATAGAACTAATAATAGGAAATCGAGCTCCTAGCTCCAACTAAGATCAATACAGACGGTAGTAAACTTCATAGTTTAACAGAGGGGATCAAGCTATATAGTTCTTCATAGCTCCTCAATCCTAAATTTAATTATGCATGATCCTTATCACAAACTGTATACCTCTGTATCTCATATCACTTGCTTATTTTATAACTCCCTTTCCTGGTTGCTTATTATCTAAAGCACCATAACTGTGATGCTACCTTCCCTGCATTCCCCAATTCCAATAGGCTTATGTAATAGAATTCTTTTGTAGGTTGTTCATATAGCACAGAATATTGTATGTCATCAGTTAACATGAAAATTTAGCATACTCAATTGTATGCATTGAATAGGAATTTGACTTCTCTTAACTGTTTGTATATGAATAGAAGACAAAAGTTTAGAGTACCAACACTGTAGCCCTAGAACTGGAGTCGTTGTGCTTCTAAGGTGGCTGCTAAAATTCCTGGATTGAGAGGATGGCTTTGAAATGTTATTATTGGTTAGCTGCAAATTTGCTCAAGTGAGAAATGAGAAGTCTCAGGAAACATTCTATGCCTAAATCATTTATGGGAATCAAGGAAAACAATGTGTACACAAAACTAGACACATACAATTCACATTCATGATTCTGTTTTAGATTATTATTTCCATAAGCACTTGAACACATAATAACACTCTATCTAAATAAATAGCAGAAACTAATGTATTCAGTAAGAACATCAGAGTAACACAGCTCTTGAACTCTACCCATGATTTGGATTATTTCCAGTCGTCCCCAAACCTAATTCATGCATGTTTGCTTTCCAATAAATATCACACCACAGCTTCGAAGTCTAGAAACACAAACTGCATCTTGTTTGACAGGCCGAATGTTGTGCAACCATGTAGTAGAACCTGAAAGTCAGATGTACTTAAATAAGCTTAAAATTTAATAATACTTTTTCAAAGAATTGTCTTGTTTTACCCTTTGATGGATGAGGAACGCAGTCTATATCATCTTTAATTGCCATAAATATGCCATCTAGGATGGACAATGGGTTCCCTGCATAAGACGTATGTTTCTCTTAGCATGTAATCAGTAGATCATTATCAGCAACAAACTTTTAAAGGCATAGATGGGGAATTTGGTCATCAGTTCACTAGAGGTGCATGTATATATCGGCAGTACCTTCTAAAAATCTTTGCGTAGAAGCTGCAGCTTGCTTTCTCAAATCCTCCACGCTAAAGGATACCAGTAAGGACATAGGAGGCTTCATGTTGTTGGATTCTTCCAATGCTGAAATAATATATTCTGCAAGCTGTAGACAAGCATTATATTCATTGACGACCTGATATATCGAACAAATAACTATCAAGTGGATATCAGCTTACAGTTGCTGGTGTTGCGAGCCTAGATCGGTAAGCATGTGCATAGTCTCGGATGGTCCAATAAAGAAATGGAGGGGAATCATGTTCCAGTGCTGAGAAGGATCATAAGGGGAAAGACACTCAAGTGCTGATTCCAAACGGACTGGGGGGTCTCCATCTTCATTTAAAACAACTACACCAGATTCTGACTCTGTAAAATTAAGAATGACACTGCTAGAATCATCTGTTTGATAGCATATGCTAAGAAGCATGATTCAATTGTTAATTGTTATTGTGATGCTCAAGATGCAAGCAACAATTTCATTTCAGATTCACACTGAACCTGTTTGGCTTTTAGCAGGGCAAGAATTTTTTTTTTTTTTAAAAATAGTACTGAGAAGGTTCCAAAACTTGAAATTTCTTCTGAGGTACAATTTAACAAACATGTGTAACTGTGTTGTCATGGTAGGCCTTGGAAATGATATTCCACATCTATAAATATGCAATCATTTCTTGAAAATATAATTGTGACCCAAACTGACTAGAGAGCTCTGCTGTTTTGGGTCACAACTACTCACTTGACACTCTTACAGTTTTAGCAGATCATACACAAGTATGTGAAGAGACTATCTGCAGAGCTTTTTCACGCATTTGTGAAGTTGGAACATCTTGATATTTCTATCCAGTTTGAAGATTCTATTCATATTGAGTCCAAGCTCCCAGATGACGCAAGACTGTTCCACAGCTTAATCTATTCTAGTTGCACTGACGCTGAATATTGACAACAATTCAACATCCGTCATGTTTTAGAATGTCGCTTCCCCACCTCAGATCCAAAGTATCAGTTCAAGGTTCTTCACTTTGTTGCATTTCGAAAAATCAAAGTTTACTCCCCACAACCAGAGAAGAGAGTTGATGGAGAACCACTTCCACGACTTGGACCTCGAATCAGAGAATATTATAGATCATCATGTGCTATTTGTGCATATCTTTTAGATTTATTTAGGATAAGTAGTTGGATCAAACTAAGGTGGTTTTCTCTGTTCATAATACTTTTAATAGCTATCTTGAAAACCATTCTTCAGTATCTAGGAGTCTCATATCATACCTATTGTAAACAGTTCTGCTTCAGTTAATGAAATTCGAGATTATTGAAACTTTATTGCCCCTGCCTTCTCTGCTTAAAATTCATCTATCTCAGTATCTCTCAAGTCTCGACTTTAAATTTCTCAACCAATCTCTTTCTCCTCCTCTTACATTTTCAGACAGAGCAAGGATTATTTATAAACATTATTCAAAGAAAAATGTTAAGAGTGTAAGAAGTTTGGCTAAATTACTCAATACTACCATAAACTATCATGCTACCTAAACTATCAAATTCCTGAAATATTAGCACAAACTATATTTTTCCCACTTTGATCCTACACGGCATTAATGATGCTAGCGAAAAGACTTAAATTCCTTACACTTACAATCTGATAAAAAAACACGTGTTTTACGCATGTTAGATCAGGGGCATTTTGCTCATAAAATAGATACGTGATAGTCACGTAGCAGCTGTTGGAATAACAAACTGACAGAAGATAGTTTTTTTGTGGGAATTCGAAGAAAAGTTTGTTGCAGTATTTTGGGAATTTGATAGTTTAAGGGGTTTTGGGGAATACCATAATAGATTATGTAGTATTGTGAAGCTCATTAGGAAAGAGGGACATTATCAATTTTATTAGCACATTTCATATTGTTCATAATTTCCTAGTTTGAACCTGAATGTAGCATGAGTTGGATTTGAACCCCAGAGCTACCCGCAACTAGGTTTTACCACAGTGGTACAATCAACTGATCCTCGAATTGCACCATCATATCACTACATGGCCACATTCACATTTCAACAACAAGAAAAAACTTTTTAAAAATGGTGGAGTTGCCTCTAAAGGCTTTACCTTGAGGTGGAAACTCCGGCCGAAACATGGGCTTCTCAGGAATCACCGTGTTCCTCAACACCTGCCAATCAATTAATTACGTGAGAAACTAATCGCAGCGGCAACCAACCCCCAACCCCCCCCCCCCCCCCCCCCCCCCCCCCCACCCCCACCCCCCAATAAAAAAACAAAAAAAAAGAACATTGAAAAAAAATCATGGAAAACAAATTTGACCTCGTTAAAGTTATCATTAAATCGCTTCATAACCGCTATCACGATGGACCCTAAGATTGGCAACTCGATCAGCCAAACAAAAAGCTTCAGCAAAAATCCAGTTATATGTGGAGCTGAAGCAGACATTTTAAAAAAGAATTACAATTAAAATATTTAAAAAAAGTCGTTTTTGATCAAATTTAGGAACCAAGAAAGAGCTCACCTTTGACCACTTGGGGCTGATACTTGACGGTGGAGACATCGACCTCTTTCACCGGCGTCATCACACGCTTCTTCCCCATCTCTGCCTCCGTTCCTCAACCCCCAATCTCGCAATCGAAGATGACCAAAAGATTTAATCCGAAAAAGCTGTTGACTGAAAGAGAACTTTCAAAGGATAAGGGCGCAATTACCTACTATAAAATACGAGGTCAGAGAGAGAGATGCGCAGCAATAATGAATGTGAGTCGCAAGAGCGAGCGAGCAGTGATGTAGGCTCCCATTTTGGACATCGAAAAAATAAAGGAAAAAAAAAAAATAAAAGAAGAGAGAAGAAAAGGATGCTTCCAATTTGAATAGCCACACAAAAATTGAAGAGGCATCCTAATGATGTGACAGAGTACTAAATATCAGTTGCGATCGTATATGATTCAGAATTCCGTTAAAGTTCATAAATGATGCGAGAAGCATGAAAAAAGAGCAGGAATCCTCGAAAGCCTGCATTGGTCCCCAAAAGCCAAGTCATTAACTTTGGGATCCACATATGAAGCAAGGACAAGATGACACGTGTCCCGATTCCTCAACAATTTCATGCTCCACCCATGAAAAGTTCACCTCAAATCGTGAAAAGTATTCATTGTCTGTTTGGTTAAGGGTGGAAATAAGAAAGTAAGGAAGTGAGGAAGTGATAATAGTTCCCTTTGGAACTTGAGAATTGGTTAGTAAGTTTTCTGGTGTTTGGATGTTGTGGGAAGTATAGTTTGGAAAATGTTATGTCTTTTCCGGTGTTTGGATGGTAATGGAAGTAGAAGTGGAAAAGTTGACCACAAAGTTGACCGCAAAATAATATTAAAATAAAATTTAATTAAGAAAAATAAAAAATGGATTGTAATTAGAATGCAAGTGAAATTTACATGATCACAAAATTAACTGTTTTGCGTTACAACGTATTACAAATGAGATTTACATGACCACAAAATTAACTGTAGCACTCTAGAAGTGAGGAAATGGTTGTGTAAAAGAGAGAATAGAAAAGGAAAAGAGGTTTTCTTATTTTCCTTTTCCAGTGTTTGGATAGATAAGGAAGTGATCAATTATACTTCCCCATTTCCTTACTTCCGCCCACTTCCTTCAAACCAAACACCCCAAGGGCCCGTTTGTTTAATCCAATTTTTTTTTGGTCTTCACGGTGGGCCCACATATATTTAGGGCCTCTTACTTTGTTTATTTACTGAGAAGGCTGAGAAGAAAAAGTGTACGAGTCTCATGTTTTTAACTCAACTTTTGTTGCTACAGAGACTGAGCTCTTAGATCATAAACGTTTTTTCTTTTTTTATTTTTCAGCAGCGAAACAGGATTTAAAAGCTTGAAACAATCTGAGCCGTAAATTTGAGGTTCAAGCATAGCTCAAAATACTATTTTCAAAATTTAATCCGTTATTTCCTCCATTATTGTAACTGCATAGTTCAACTAACCCCACAAAGGGCAAGGCTAAAATGTAGGAGAAAAGAAGGGGGGAAAATAATACAAATTAGCATCATTGTCTTTCTCTAGATAACTAGTAATCACTTGAATTTAATCAACACATTATTTATTTGTGGTATTTTAATTAATAATTTTCTGAAAAGTTGTTTCCTTTAAGAAATCCATGCTTCCAATTCCAATATGGACCATAATATTGTGAGGATGTGACAGAGTACTCTGTTTCAGTTGTGATCTGTATGATTCAAAATTCATTAATATAATTTTAAAAAAAATGTTCAAAAACTATTATAGGTGGGTTTAACTTTGCTAGAGAGATTTAATTATTTTTAAAAAAGAGAAAAAGCTCTCATCCCACGAACCAGTCACGACACTGGACTAGCAACAGTTTCATGTTCAGTTCAAGAAAGAGTCTAGTTTTTAATTTCTTATGGGGTATGTTAAAGTTCCTTTTTTTTCCTTTTTAAGTCAGTAAAATTATTTTCATAAAATCTTCATAGCGTATTGTAGAATCAAAATTTGACACTCACAGGATGATGTCATGTGTTCTTTCAACTAGAAGCCTCCATCACCCTAGAGTCCAGAAGCTGCTCTTCGCCCCAAGACCGCTTCCAACCGGGTAGCTCCGATCCTCCCAACCGTCCCGGAGCACTCCCTTTTCGAAGACTTTAGATCCGCATAAGATAACCTCGGCAACAAATCATCCCTAATCTCCGCACTCAGTTTTGCAATCTGATCTTTTTTCACGTTCATAAAGTGAAACGCCCTCCAGCCTGGACAGTCATGAGCAGAAGCTGATTTCTTTGCATGTAATCTTGACAATCAAACGCCAACAATCACGATCGTAACATCAATCTACACGGGTTACGAGGATCACGCCCCCATGCAAGCAGATCAGATCAAGTATAAATAGACATTCTCCTCCAACGAGAAGAAGACTTTTAGAATTTTTCTTTTTGAATTCTTTTGCTTCCAGTTAAGCCCAGCACCGAGACTCTAATTATAATAAATACTCCAAATTCAGAATACGTCTCCTTATACGATTTTCGATATTTCAAACTTTTACGCGTCATTTTATGTACGTTTTTTACTTCTGTTTGATTTGAAATTTTTGCATGAGACTTTGTACTGGGACTGGACTCTACCCCAGAAATTTCAAAATTTTTTCCTTTTTAAAATTATTATCTTTTCTTTTTCCTTCTATTTTTCTTTTCTTTCCTTTTAATTTCATTTCTTTTCTAGTTTTCTTCATTTTTTATATTATTTTCTTATGAGACATTTGCATTTAACCCCTAACAATTTAATATTTACATATTTATTTTTCTTTCTTTTTCTTTTTGCTTTTCGTTTTCTTTTCTTTTCTCCATTTTCTCCACATTTCTACACACTTCTATCTTCTCCTACAAGCCAAGTCCCTTGGACCCTTACAAGCCTCTCCCTCACTTTCTAAACCTTCTCTCTTACTCTCCCATATTCAAAACTGAAATCTCCCTCTCTCCTCACTTTCTCTCAGTTCTCTCTAAAAAAAATCCATCTTCTCTCTCTAAAACTCCACAACTCCAACTCCACCACCTTGACCACCATCACACCATCCTCCCTAGGCCAGCCTGTTGAAACTTTCAGTTTGATTGATTTTGATAATAGATAACAAAAGTGATACAGATGCATTAGAGCTCTATCTCAAGAGTTTATACTGAGTTCTGGTTGCTCAAGCTCATATAAGGATTTTGACTATTTTTGTGTATTTTAGAATTTTGTTAAAAGCCTTAATCACACACACTATATAGTCATATAGTCGACTTATCCCTTAGTCTAGTCGATTAATATATCCTCTAATCGACTTGACCCTTTATATAGTCGACTAAGTCTTTCCATAAAAATATATCAGTTCTCTGTTTGTTAACTGTTAGCAGTATTAGTTGACTTACTTACACTGTTAGTCGTCTAATTCAGGTTGTAGTCGACTAACCCTTTCTACTGGTCGACTAATTATAATTTTCAGAAATTTATCATCTGTATCAGTCTTGATATAGTCGACTTGATCTCTTGACTAGTCGACTAACACAGGCAAAACTTGTTCTATTAGTCGACCAATCTCATACCCTAGTCGACTATAAATAGTTTCTGACTATTAAACAATTATTGTTATTCTGGTGTTTATCCAACGTTCTGATTTTCAAATTTGAGTTGATAACTTCCCTAACTAACTATTAATTTCACTTATAAATAGGGATGTTGTCTTAAGATGAATTCACTAATTCAAAATACAAGTTTTCTGTCCAAAACTTTGTTTAAATTTTTTTTAGAAAACTTGCTTCTATTTTTGTTCTTCACACAATTTCAATTCTATTGTGAAGAATTCTGAGAGTCCACCTATAAGAGACCTTTACAATCACGTACAAGATTCAAGACTTATAGGATTCATTGTAGTCATTCAAAGAGTTTTTGTCTTCTTGGTGTAGAAAAGAGTTGTATAGATTTGACAAATATTATTTTGTCAAGTAGTGTACAAGGAGTTGATTTTGGGGTGTATCAAAATCAGGATAAGAAAAATCTCAAGCGGGTTGTTTAGGGACTGGATGTAGGTCACGAGGACCGAACCAGGATAAAATCTCTCGTGTTTGTTTTTGCATTTTTTTGAGATTTATTCTGTGAATTTTACTTTCCTGCAAGTAGTTTATTTTTAAAAGTTTATAAACACTATTCATCCCCCTCTAGTTTTTGTGTTGTCTTGTTTATAGATCCTACACTTGGTATCAGAGCGAGGATGGTAACGGAGTTTCCTTTATCACAATTCAAAGAAGGACATTCTACACAACGTCCACCATTATTGATGGATCAAACTACAACTACTGAAAGTGTAGAATGAAGATCTACTTGCAATCACTCAACTAGGAATAATGGAACATAATGGAAGCATCATACACCAAACTTACAACCAATTATGATACTTGGAGTGAAGAACAAAGAAGTATGTCAACCTTGATACCAAAGCAGTGAACGCGCTTTTCTGTGCCTTGAACAAAGAAGAATTCAATCGAGTGTCAACGACCAGATCTGCAAATCAAATATGGCAGATTTTACAGGTAACACATGAAGGTACTAATAAAGTTAAAGAATCTAAAATTTTTGTTCTTGTTCACAAGTTTGAACTCTTTAAAATGAAGGAGAACGAAATAATTTCAGATGATTACAAGGTTCACCGACATTACAAATTCTTAGCATCCCTGGAAAGGAATACACTTAAATTGAAAAAGTCAGAAAGATTATTAATGCACTTACATCAGATTGTGAGAAGAAAACTACTGCAATAGAAGAAGCAAATGATCTCTCAACAATATCATTAGAAAACCTTATTGGTAATTTAATGGCATATGAAGTGCAACTTGAAGAGCGAAAAAAGGATGAACAACAACCTGAATCCAAGAAGAAAGTACTTGTCTTCCATACATCCTCAGATATGGACAATTCAGATGATGATGAAGAAGAGATGGCAATGCTCTCAAGAAAATTTAGAAAGTTCTTGAAGTAATGTAAGTCTAATCTTACATGTTTTAATTGTAATAAAACAGGTCATATGATGAAGGATTTGTTGCCCAGAGGCCTTCCACTCTAGTTTTGATGATGATTAACTCATGTAGTTATGTTTACTAATTATCTTGTGATGTTTAGTTTTTAGATCATTAATCAAGATATTAGTTGGTGATTGCTTCAACAAAGGAGTTTTGAAGCCTTTCACATGGTGATTCAAGTGCCCGAGCATCAAGATCATACTTTGCACTCGTTGGAGTCTATCTCGGTGGATCACGGAGGTTTGGATCGAGTCGACTTGAAGATGGAGATCGTCAAGAAGACTTAGGTATCATAGTTTAGTTTGTGTTTTAGATCCATGTGTAAAGATTAGATAGTTGATATGCTCAAGTGCACAACACACACGTTTTATGGATATTGTTTTTCGGTTTTTAGTTTAACCGATCTTGATTTTCATGAATAGATAGTATCAATACAAGTTTACATGGTTTTATGTATTAGATGTGTTCTATATACATGCATGCTTAATTTCCTAGACAAACTTATGTTGAGATGTCTATTCATGTGTTTTGTATTTTATCAAAACATTATTTTTGGAATTAAAGACAAAAAAATATGATATGTATATGTTTCAGGTATATTGGACCTATGTCCATATGCAACATGCTTTAAAGTGTTAAGTATCATGTTTTTGTATTTAAATGAGTTTTTCAGATTTCCTATTGAAAAATCAAAGTTTGGAAAAATACAGGTTTTGGTTTTTGACAAAATTTGTAAGACACAAAAATGGTTCAAAATGTTTGAAATTTGTGTTGAAATTTTTAACACAAGTTTATATATCTATGTAAAATGATAAAACTATTTTTTGAATTTTTAGAAGATTTATGGGATTTATTAGAATATTTTTTAACAAGTTTTCCTCACCCAGAACATTGCCTGCCAGGCTCTGGCGGTCGACCGGATTCCAGAGTCGGTCGACCGCTCGGTCGACCGGCGTGCACAGACCTGTGCACGTTGGCCAGGCACAGGGCTCGGTCGACCGGTCGGTCGACCGGCCAGAGAGCTTTGCTCTCTGTTTTTGGGGCGGTCAACCGGACGGTCGACCGGGTTCCTCCAACGGTCATATTTATGACCGTTGCCGGTCGACCGGGCGGTCGACCGCTAGCTGTTCAGGCTGAAAAATACAGCCTAACAGCTAGTTTGGTTTTGGGGCTATATATACCCCATTTGATTGTGGTTTTCTCCAAGATTTTTAGAGCCAAAATTTCTATACTCTCCAGTGTTTTTAAAAGCTTTCAAAAAGTGTTTTAAAGCTAAAAGATTTCATCTTTATTTTGTTTTCAAGGTTTTGGAAAAATCAAAGAAAAATAGGTTTTTCGGATATTGCTTTAGATCTTCATTTCTATCATATTGCAAATGTTTTCCCAAGGATTTTTCTTTGTTATTTGATTTTCAAAACACCTTGTTTTCCACACTTGAGCTATCTCTATCCTATCTATTTAGGATCATTTATTTTGTAGGAAAAATATTGTTTGAAGTTGTGGAAACCTCCAAGTTGTAAACCCCTTCTTTGTTGGATATCCCTCTTTGGTAGAGGTTGATTTGGATTGTGGGGTGCTCCCTCTTTGGTAGAGGTTGAGATAGTTGGTTTACTCCCTCTTGGTGAGGTGGAGTTGGTGTTGGTTTGTATCCCTCTTCAGTAGAGGTGATTTGTGGTTGTTTGGCTAAGGGCCTATCCCTCTTTGTGAGGTGGATTGTGTTTGTATTGCCTCGGTGGCATTGTATTGGTTGAGAGAGGAGTTCGGTACTCCTAGTGGATTAGAAATCCTTCTCGGTGAAGGCGGGGACGTAGAGCTAGGAGCTCGAACCTCGGAACATATCTTTGTGTTTGCGTTTGATCCATTGTCTCTTAACCCTCTCTCTATTTATGTTGTGCATCATTTATATCATTCATATCATATTTGCTTGTGTTGTGCCTTGCATTGTTTATATTGCTTATATCATCACTATATGCTTGGCTTGTGTTTGTGTGCCTCACTTGTGCTTAACCACGAGAGCTTCATATAGCGCTTCAACTCTTATTCAGAGGAATTAAGAGGAGTTAGTCCAGAGCCCTTCACGGGAAATTCGGCTACACTCGTTGGTTGTACTAAGTGTAGTTGCAAATTAGTTTTAGCTTCCGCATTTAGTTTCTAGATTAGCACTATCACCTATTTCACACCCCTCTAGGTGATTTCAATTGGTATCAGAGCCTGCGCTCCTGACTTTTGGTTTAACCACCTAGGAGTGAGATCTTGGTTTGCTAATCTGTCATTTGCATTTTCACGTATATTTATTTGCGCACACTCATGGATTGCTTGTTACCTCCCATGTTTGATGTTTCCAACATTGACACAGAAATTTAGGATGTCCATATATTTGAAAACCCTAGGCTTGCATGTTTTCCTTACCGCTACCAAGAAATGCTATCTTGGTAACCGCAATCATGTAGGGGCCAATACACAAGCCCTTGAGGCTATTAGAAGCACACTTAATAAAGAATATCTTATGCCTATTTCTAACTATGATTCCGCCTTTGCAGTGTGGAACAAGTTGACCACCTCCAAGCTTCAATTGCCAATCCAACTGAAGGAAGAATCTAGTGGAGAGTCGGAGTCACAATGCTTCATGGTCCAAGGGAATGACTCCCTTGAGGTACAATCGGAATCTCAATTAGATTGTAATGATAGTGCTAGTTCTTCAAATGAATATGTTGATGCCAATGCTTTAATGAAGAACTATCCATTGTATGTGAAAAATTGATAGAAAAATATAATATTTTGAAAAAGAAAAGTCTAGAACTTAACTATGAAAATAAAGATTTACTTTCTAGACTTGACTTGGTTTTGCAAGAAAAGGTGGAGATTTCTAATGAGAGGGATTCATTGAAATCTCAACTAGACCTTGCCTTAAAAGAAAATGAATTTTTGAAAAATAAAAATGATTGTAATGATATTTTGAAGAAAAATGAAAAATTGTCTTCAAAAGTTGATTTTGTAGTAAAAGAGAATGTTTCTTTGAAAAATAAAATAATTTCTATTTCAAATGATTTAGAAGTTTGTTTAAAGAAAAATGAATCTTTGAAAAAGAATATAGATTCACATGTTTGCCATGCTAGGCTAGTTTCACCTAGTTCACCTATTGCATGCCACACTTCTTCTTTAATTGAAAAAGATATATCTATGCTAAAGAAGAATGTTGATTGTTTGGGCTCCACTTTGAGCCAATGTGTTTCTACCCATACACGTTTGGAATCTTTGTTTCGAAAGAAACAAGTTCCATCTATGCATGCACACCCTCCACGGCATACACATGCTCCTCACGAGCACACCCATCACACCATGTATGCTCATGTGTACACTTGTACACATTGTGGACGTAAGGGCCACCTTGCTAAATTTTGTTATGATAGAATAAATGATTGTAATTTAGCAAATAATTTGTTTGGGTTAGAAAAGGTACTAACCCCCATGGACCCAAAAGAGTATGGGTACCAAAGACCACCCCTATTGTATTTGATATAGGTGTGGGCTCTCGCCTGACGTGAGAGTTATAGTACCTTGGAGTGGATGCGTTCCGAGCTTCATGAGTATTATGTGAATGCATCACTTTCAAGGGATGTTTGGTGGAAGACCACCTTGGTTTGGAGAACTAGAAATGTGCCTTCATCGGTTTTGGTATCGATCTCCAACTCCCGTTTATGTTTGCATGCTTTTCATGTCTTTGTTTCATAGCATGTCTTGTTTTATTGTTCATTATGCTTATGTCATGTTTATTAGATTAGTGATATACATGTTTAGTTATTTGAGACACCCATGTTTAATATGGATTTATATCTATGTGTTCTCACTTTGTTTTTAACTAATATGTATGTCCTAGATCTAATGCATATGTATATACATAATGATCATATATATGTTTATGATTTTTGTTTTTGATGCTTCATGTTTTGATGTTTATAAATTATTATGTTAAATGCCATGATTATTAGATCATTGACATGTATGTATAGCTTTTGAGATCACCCTTATTTATAAGGACCCATATGTTGTGATTCTCACTATTGTTTAGCTATTATGCATATCATAATTCTAATAGCATGTGGATTTACATAATGATCATTTCTATGCTTATCATGTTGATTTATTTCTTGTTTTATGCTTTAAGTTTTGAATATATGTTTAAATGTTAGTTTTCATTAAGACTAGGATGTATACTTGTACATATAGTGGGCCACAAATAAATCTATATATGTTTGTGCTTGAATGCTTATTTGTACCCATTAGATGTGCTAGTATAGTCTAGTTTTGATGATTCATACATTTTAAACGTGTATTCCCATTTTGGACATGTTTTATGATCATGTGGTTTCATTTCACGTATATGTTTATTTTGTTAAACTTTAAGATATACATGTATGCCCCTTGAGTCATTTGCTTTTCATGCAAATCTTTATTATGAACTCAATTGTTTTTAGGGATATGTATGTATACTTCTTATTTTGTCAAAACATACATATACCTTGAAGTATATATTTTTTTTATGAAAATTTAGTTTTAATGATTTTCATATTTTAAGGAATATTGAGCTTAATTGTAAATTTTCATGATGTCATGTTTCACATAACACTTGTGCACTCACTTCATTTAAATATTTCTCATGGTTGTGTTTTCATGAGTATGATATGAGCTTTATGGACTTTGAGTGTTTTAGTGATCATGTGAATTTCATGTTTCATGAAAAATATTTTTGTTTTTATTCTTTGCTTGAAGGATTTCGTACTAGTTAGAAGTTTTTTCATTTAACTAGTTCGGATTCTTCGTTATGGTAGAGTTTTCAAACATACTTTACTTTCAAACCTATTTTGAAAACCCTACCTTCCACGGGCGGTTGGATGGGCAACCATGCCTTATATTTTTTTTATTGAAAATCGTTTTAAACATGAGCATGAAATGGGTGGTAGGTTATATGAGATATATATTTGATATTATTGTTGTTTTAATTGGTATCATTAGATTTTTTCAATTGGTATCAATATTGACATTTCTTGTATACTCATATTTTTTTTTTGTATGTATGCTTACACTTCA
Source organism: Agave tequilana (assembly GCA_038442645.1). NCBI lineage: Eukaryota > Viridiplantae > Streptophyta > Magnoliopsida > Asparagales > Asparagaceae > Agave > Agave tequilana. Next base: position 15,248 of record JAVJIF010024625.1, read on the forward strand.
AATAGTATCAATTTCGATTGGCATTAACATCTTTCATACATATATATATTTTGTTTATGCTAAGCTTGAGTTTTAATGATCATCATGTTTCAATTGATTAGTTTTTCAATTGGTATGCTAATACAAGTTTTTGCATAATTTCAATTGGTATTTCATAAAGGGGGAGAAAACTCATATTTTATCTTTCAATTGGTATTTTGTTTACTCTAGATTTTCACTCCCTTACTTTATGATAGAAAATGAATTAAAAAATTGTAGAATATTAGAATTTCAATTGGTATCATACGCTTAAAAAGAATAATACTCTTTATTGATATCAAGATGTTTATTTGAATGTTTTTTTTGGTATCAAGATGCTTTTGCTTCTTAAAATTGGTATCAATGTTTTTATATTTCCTTTCAATTGGTATCAATTAAAAGATGTACTACTTTGACATATTTTTTTGGTATCTTAATTGATTGTCACCCCTTATTTCCATCATTTTTGTTTTTAGACAAAAAGGGGGAGAACATTGCATTTATTATTTTTTTAACCCCTTTGTTGATTCTTTGGTTCGAACAAAAAAGGGGGAGAAGAATTTATTGATTTGTTTTTGCTTTGACCCTTTGTTGATGATTGACAAAAAGGGGGAGAAGTATTTGAGTTTATATGCATGTTTTATATGCATGTTTTGTTAGTTTTCGTTTAATTGTTTAATTGGTATCAAGAGCATGTTTTTATTGGTATCAAGAGCACGTTTTATGCATAATGCATTTCATATGTTTGGTATCAAGAGCATGTTTTTGTATTTGGTACCTTGTTTATGCATGTCTATGTAATCATGTTTGTGAGCTTACATTGCATATATTTATTGTTTATTCCTATGCATGAGTTAAGGGGGAGCTTCTTTGAAGCTTAACTTTAATCCATGCATATATAACTCCATGAGTTTTGTCATCATCAAAAAGGGGGAGATTGTTGGCCCAGAGGCCTTCCACTCTAGTTTTGATGATGATTAACTCATGTAGTTATGTTTATTAATTATCTTGTGATGTTTAGTTTTCAGATCATTAATCAAGATATTAGTTGGTGATTGCTTCAACAAAGGAGTTTTGAAGCCTTTCACATGGTGATTCAAGTGCCGGAGCATCAAGATCATACTTTGCACTCGTTGGAGTCTAGCTCGGTGGATCACGGAGGTTTGGATCGAGTCGACTTGAAGATGGAGATCGTCAAGAAGACTTAGGTATCATAATTTAGTTTGTGTTTTAGATCCATGTGTAAAGATTAGATAGTTGATATGCTCAACTGCACAACACACACGTTTTATGGATATTGGCTTTTCGGTTTTTAGTTTAACCGATTTTGATTTTCATGAATAGATAGTATCAATACAAGTTTACATGGTTTTATGTATATTAGATGTGTTCTATATACATGCATGCTTAATTTTCTAGACAAACTTATGTTGAGATGTCTACTCATGTGTTTTGTATTTTTAACAAAACATTATTTTTGGAATTAAAGACAAAAAAATATAATATGTATATGTTTCATGTATATTGGACCTATGTCCATATGCAACATGCTTTAAAGTGTTTAAGTATCATGTTTTTGTATTTAAATGAGTTTTTCAGATTTCCTATTGAAAAATCAAAGTTTGGAAAAATACAGGTTTTGATTTTTGACAAAATTTGTAAGACACAAAAATGGTTCAAAATGTTTGAAATTTGTGTTGAAATTTTTAACACAAGTTTATATATCTATGTAAAATAATAAAACTATTTTTGTGGATTTTTAGAAGATTTATGGGCTTTATTAGCATATTTTTTAACAAGTTTTCCTGACCCAGAACATTGCCTGCCAGGCTCTGGCGGTCGACCGGTCCGGTCGATCGGATTTCAGAGTCGGTCGACTGCTCGGCCGACCAACGTGCACAGACCTGTGCACGTTGGCCAGGCACAGGGCTCGGTCGACCGGTCGGTCGACCGTCCAGAGAGCTTTGCTCTCTGTTTTTGGGCGGTCGACCGGACGGTCGACCAGGTTCTTCCAACGGTCATATTTATGACCGTTGGCGGTCGACCGCCAGCTGTTCAGGTTGAAAAATATAGCCTAACGGCTAGTTTGGTTTTGGGGTATATATACCCCATTTGATTGTGGTTTTCTCTAAGATTTTTAGAGCCAAAATTTCTATACTCTCCAGTGTTTTTACAAGCTTTCAAAAGTGTTTTAAAGCTAAAAGATTTCATCTTTATTTTGTTTTCAAGGGTTTTGGAAAAATCAAAGAAAAATAGGTTTTTCGGATATTGCTTTAGATCTTCATTTCTATCATATTGCAAGTGTTTTCCAAGGATTTTTCTTTGTTATTTGATTTCCAAAACACCTTGTTTTTCACACTTGAGCTATCATCTATCCTATCTATTTAGGATCATTTATTTTGTGGGAAAAATATTGTTTGAGGTTGTGGAAACCTCCAAGTTGTAAACCCCATCTTTGTTGGATATCCCTCTTTGGTAGAGGTTGATTTGGATTGTGGGGTGCTCCCTCTTTGGTAGAGGTTGAGATAGTTGTTTACTCCCTCTTGGTGAGGTGGAGTTGGTGTTGGTTTGTATCCCTCTTTGGTAGAGGTGAGTTGTGGTTGTTTGGCTAAGGGCCTATCCCTCTTTGTGAGGTGGATTGTGTTTGTATTGCCTCGGTGGCATTGTATTGGTTGAGAGAGGAGTTCGGTACTCCTAGTGATTAGAAATCCTTCTCGGGTGAAAGCGGGGACGTAGAGCTAGGGATTCGAACCTCGGAACACATCTTTGTGTTTGCGTTTGATCCATTGTCTCTTAACCCTCTCTCTATTTATGTTGTGCATCATTTATATCATTCATATCATATTTGCTTGTGTTGTGTCTTGCATTGTTTATATGCTTATATCATCTCTATATGCTTGGCTTGTGTTTGTGTGCCTCACTTGTGCTTAACCACGAGAGCTTCATATAGCGCCTCAACTCTTATTCAGAGGAATCAAGAGGAGTTAGTCCAGAGCCCTTCATGGGGAATTCGGCTATACTCGTTGGTTGTACTAAGTGTAGTTGTAAATTAGTTTTAGCTTCCGCATTTAGTTTCTAAATTAGCACTATCACCTATTCACACCCCCTAGGTGATTTCAGGATTGCCCATTGATAAAAAACAAAGGGAAATCCAAGTTTAACAAGTTCAATAAAAAGAAAAAAGATTATCAAACATCTGGGAGAATAGTGATTCATCTTTCTCTAACGAAAAAGAAGCCATTGAAACTGCAGATGTTTGCTTTATGGCTCAAGAACAAGATGAGGTACAATATACTGAATTATTAGATGCATTTCATGAACTATATAATGATCTTAAGAATGAAAAGATTAAAAATAAAATTTTAACAAAGGAAAATGAAAGACTCAACAAAGAAAATTCTATTTATATTTGTCACGCCCCACTTCCCAAAATACGTGAAAATGGAGTCGCGACGAGAGTCGACGACACATATACGCGGAGAAATACCCCACGTATACACGCTAAGCCTAAGAGTAACCTGAACAAGTTATAAATCTAAACCATGATAAATCAACGATCACTGCAGTGTCACATATAAGCATCCACGCATGTTATCACATAAAAAGAACTAGAATAAAGACTGAATCTGATATGCATAAAATCAAGAAGAGTAAAAAAATAGGAATAACAAGAGGTAAGAATGCCAGAATCAAAAGAGAGAAACTCCAATCTCCTCGCAAAGGTACGATCACACGATCACCTGAACAATATAAAAATGTCCAATACTCTGGACGTGCGAATCCATGGTAGTCAGAAACGACCTCGTGAGTGTGTGTAAAGAGAAAGGTGCTTGTGCATAATAACAACATAAGCAATGAAGACATGATAACTGAAATGAAGGATAATAAGATAATCAAGAACAAGATATGAACGATATATAACTGATCTTATGACAAAAGGAAACAACTAATATCAAAATGTATAACCTAGCATATGTCACTAGTCTGATATATAAATCTGGTCATGTGTACAATCATATATCTAACCTAGAAATATATACATACAGTCAGTGATCACGGTCAGTCACAATGCATTAACAGTTCATTATCATTTATTATGTTAGCGAACACCAATTGCCACCTGTAATAGATGCATCCCATATTACGCCTACTACACGTATTAATCAGCGTCCTAAGTTATTGAAACTGATTGGTTGGAGACATTATCCATGCTTTAGGTAGGTCCCGTACATACCCGGAACCATGGCCTCAGTTTCCTGGCGCTGAACCAGGCCGTACCGCTAGGTACTCAGTAACAGTAACAATAATCTCACTGTGAAAATAGTGAAACAATAACAGTACAGATGGGATGTCAGTCATCCCCCAGGAACCCTGCAATGGAACCCTCGTCGGCTGCGCAACCTGTATCCTATGTCCACCCAAAATACAGATGCTATCTCCTCCATTAATTTCTCCAATCTCGGTGTAAGTTATTCAATTACTTTATTATTGAATTCAGTAAAAATAATCAATATTCATGTTACCTATAACACTGGGACAATGCGATGACAGTAACGATAACAGCACACTAACAGTCAATCAGTAATCGTATGCACGGTGAACAATATCAGTAACAGTGAACGGTAATAATAACCGTGTATACGATGAACAATAGGACTGTACTGGGTGTTACGATCAAACAATTTTTTTTCGTAGTAACTTTCAGTATCATGAACAATATGTTTATCAGGTAGGTATCATATATAAAGGTACTTAATTGGTATCATGATATCCAGGACCAAGAATATTATGCAAGGTTTATTAAAAGAGATAAAAATATTCACAAGATAATTTATTTTGTATTTAATACATGTAGACGTGGGCTAGTAACTAACATGCAAGAAACATAATTGAGTTTGAACAATTATTTAAATGCAAAATAATATTTATTGAAATAGACAAGATAAAATACTCATATGTAATAATATTGAAATACTCAATAAATAAACAAAGAACACTCACATGAAATGACGTGATTTTTAAACTAAATCATCGTCTGGTCCTCCCTGCACAAACCGATATGAATCTTCGGATCATCCCATGGGTCAGTTTCTAAATTGCTAGTGTATTGGGTTCTTAACGAGTACAAATCCGAATCGGGTTCGGGTCTCCTGTTACCGAGTTCAGATCTCACGAGCGGGTCTGAAACACAGCAACACATAAACAAACTTACACATAATACACTAGTACATACACGTGCACATGCACGAGACACCCAAGCATATGTTATACATACATATATTATATATTAACACCCACACACCATGACTAAAATACACCAACACCCATATTAACATACAAATTAAATAGCATTATATATTCACACATATATAACGGCAAAGTATATTTACAGAGAGAAGGAAGAACTCACGGCCAATAGGGAGGAAGTGGTTCTCGATGGCCGGCAAACGACAGAGACGGAAGCTGCGGAAAGTGTCTACGGCTCGTGGAGCTCACCCGGAAGAGAGTGAGTGTGCTCGCGCTCGCCGGCAGAGGACGACGGCGATTCACAGAGAGACAGGGGGCATTATTATGAGGTTAAGCTCATACTAGATAAGGAGATTAGGAATAGCCTAGACAGAGGAGTGAAAGCAAACACCTACATACCTCAACTCTCTTGTTACTTTTGTCCACATCCATATCACTGAAACAAATAGTGATACAATACTACCTTAATGAAAGTTTTTTCAACAAGAGGACATTTAGTACAGGCTTCATCATGAAAAATTCTGCCTAAAATACTACTTGAGGTCATTAGCGTGATCATAATTCTGCATAAAAGAGAGATCATGGAATGATACCAAACGATTACTGAAAATTAGTTTTCAACCTGAAATACTAAAAGCTGGGACAGACTTCCAAAATGAAGTTATAAATAAAGGCTACAAGGGTTCTATTGTTAATGCATACTTGCTATAGTACATAAATTAGTCTGTGAAGTTCTTCATGTTGGCACAAAACAAGCTATGTAGACAATCAAGACATTATTTTAGTTCCTAACTTGAAGCCAGTTGGTAAACATTAAAGCACAATTACTTGTTACACCAAAATGCATGATATTTGATCTAAACTAAAGATATTACGTTGAACAAAAGAAGAGAGCTTAAAGAGGAAAAGTCAAATGAATCCAAGGCAGGCCTGAGCCTTGCCAAGTGTTGGACTCGGCTAGTGTTGTTGGCCGAGAACTTTATTATATTTTTTTTGTTAAATATTTCATATTTAAACTGGGAATTCATCTATACTTCTGGGTGTTTGATGAAGTACCTAAATGAAATAAAACTTGTACAAGTTAACATCACTCACAAAAACTCACTACCACATGTAAACATGCAGAGAAGGTGAGAGAAAACTCACCACCATGAGGAGACTTTCGGTGCGCCGATGGAGGCTCTGGCGGAGGCGGAAGAGGCAGCGGAGGATGTCAATGGATAGAGAATCTCACCGTGAAGGGCGCGGGTGTCTTCGTGCTCACCGATGGCGATCAACGGCGATCCACGGAGTGACAGAAAATGCCATCCCACACACAACATACACATACATAATACACCAATTATATATACATCAATTATATATACCCATATAAAGAGAGAGAAAGAGTAAGAAAAATCACCATGCAAGGAAAGGAGATGGGAGCAGATGAAGTTGGTGCGCTCGGCCGAGGTGCCAACGGGTGCGCTGGACTGTTGCGGCTGCCGAAGATGCGCAAGGAGGAAGAAAACTCAGGCCTTGCTGTAGTTGGGAGGTTTTTGGCCTGTACGAGATGCTTGGCATGGAGGAGATTCCATGGATTGAGGAGGCATGGAACTCGGCCTAAAGGAGAAGCAGCAAAGCTTGGAGCTTGCGAGTGGCCACGCTTGGGCAAGGAGAAGAGTAAGATTTGCAGGTGCGTGCAGGTGCGTGAGGCCATGGGATGATGGGTGATCTCATGGGGTGCAGCAAAGCCTGGGGAGGCTGCTGCTGATGGTGGAGTGGTTTGATAAGGGTTTAGGTTTTAGGGTATGATTATGAAGAAAGGATTTACATTATAAGTTCAGGATTAAAATCTAGTTAGTTGGAATATTGGTAAGGGGTTTGAATAGTGTGTAATGGACTTTGGGGAATGAAATAGGGTAATTGAGTTATTGGGTATGGGCTTGAATTATATAGAAAGAGAAGGAGAGTGAAACTTGGGCTGAAAAGGAAATAAAAGGGGATAATAATAATAAAAATAATAAGGCATAAATGATATTAATCAACAATAATAAAATAAGATGTAAACTCAGAAAATATTAATACAGTATTATTGATTAGGGGATATTACAATATTTCTCAAATTTCTTCTGTAAATTCTCAAAAGGATGAGTTTGAAAAGTTATATTATCTTTAAAAAGGGATAATGAGAACTTCTTAAAAGAGAATGCTTTACTTCAAAAAGAAACTATTTCTTTAAGTTCTAGAATTTCTATTTTAGATAAAGAAATGATCAGTTTCAAAATTAAGTATGAAGAAATTTTGAGAAATGTGACAAAATTTAATAAAGAAAAAAAATTTAAATGATTTATTATATTGTCAAAAGATTTCAAATAATCATTTTCGTATAGGATTTTCAAAAGATAAGTTTGAAAAATCTACATATGTTGGTCTTGGTTTTTCAAACCATAAATCTACACATGTTTATGAACAGAATCATAATCCATTTAATTCTTTTGTGAAAAGAAATACTGATATTGTTTCAAAAAGAATTAGAGATAAATATAGACGAATTCCTTAAAATTTAAGTATTGTGGATAAAAATACTTATATTGCATCATATATACATCATGTATGTAATTCTTGTGATTATGTTTATACTAACAAATGGAAACTAAATTCAAATTTAGTTTGGGTTCCTAAAGGTTAATGTTTTTGATCATGTTATGATGGGTACCAGACAAAATGTTTACCTTATAGGTAACTTACATGAAAAGTGATATCTTATTTCAAACATTTGATAATGCAATATATGTGCGTGCGTGTGTGTCATGATATATTTTTTGCAGGAAGAGAATACTTATTATTTATATTTGTTATAACCTGTTCTATGCATGAGGAGAACAATTTTTTATTATAACCTGTTCTCTACAGGGGGAGTTTTTCATACACATAACTTGTCATCATTAAAAAGAGAGAGAATGTTAAAACTTTCAGTTTGATAGATTTTGATGATGGATAACAAAAGTGATACAAATGCATTAGAGCTCTATCTCAAGAGTTTAGACTGAGTTCTGGTTGCTTAAGCTCATATAAAAATTTGACTCTTTTTGTGTATTTTTAGAATTTTGTTAAAAGCCTTAATCACACACTCTATATAGTCATATAGTCGACTTATCCCCTAGTCTAGTCGACTAATATATCCTCTAGTCGACTTGATTCTTTATATAGCCGACTAAGTCTTTTCATAAAAATATATCAGCTCTCTATTTGTTGAAGGTTAGCAGTATTAGTCTACTTACCTACACTGTTAGTCGACTAATTCAGGTTGTAGTCGACTAACCCTTTCTGCTGGTCGACTAATTATAATTTTTAGAAACTTATCATCTGTATAAGTCTTGATATAGTCGACTTGATCTCTTGACTAGTCGACTAACACAGGCAAAACCTGTTCTATTAGTCGACCAATCTCATACCCTAGTCGACTATGGACATTTTCTGACTACTAAACAATTATTGTTACTCTGATGTTTTTCAAATGTTCTGATTTTCAAATTTGATTGATAACTTCCCTAACTGACCATTGATTTCACCTATAAATAGGGATGTTGTCCTAGGATAAATTCACCTATTCAAAATACAAGTTTTCTATCCAAAACTCTGTTCAAAAATTCTGTTTTTCAAAAACTGGCTTCTACTTTCTGTTCTTCACACAATTCTAATTCTATTGTGAAGAGTTCTGAGAGTCCACCTTTAAGAGACCTTATTCACAATCACGTACAAGATTCAAGGCTTATAGGATTCATTATAATCATTCAAAGAGTTGTTGTCTTCTTGGTGTAGAGAAGAGTTGTACAGATTTGGAAAATATTATTTTGTCAAGTGGTATACAAGGAGTTGATTTTGGGGTGTTACAAAATTAGGATAAGAAAAATCTCAAGCGGGTTGCTTGGGGACTGGACATAGGTCATAAGGACCGAAGTAGGATAAAATCTCTTATATTAGCATTTTTCTAAGATTTATTCTGTGAATTTTACTTTCCTGTAAGTAGTTTATTTTTAAAAGTTTATAAACACTATTTACCCCCTCTAGTGTTTGTTTTGCCTTATTTATAGATCCTACACAGCCGTATCACCACCCTCTTCCTCCACCTATTTCTCTCTAAAAGGACTTTAAATTACACTTTCTCTCTCCTTCTTTCACGTTCTCTCTCTAGGTTCTCCCTCCCTCTTCCACCTACACCAGGCGGCCGCCAGCAAACCTAAGCTCTACTGCCTGCTCCTCCACCCTCCACCACCAATCACACATCCAAATACCTTTCTCTCTCCTCTGTTAGATCTTTTATTTTGATGCTTTGATAATAACGATATAAAATGTGTGTACTAACATCTTTGTAGTATTAGAAGCTACAATATCTGCTCATCAAGCTCATATATTGTTGTATCAAGGCTCAAGTGAAGATTCAAGAAAATTTACCGAGGACATGTAACATATATATTGTTGTAAATTTTATTTTTCATGTTTTAGTTACTGATGTAAAAGCCTTGATAGTAGACATCCATATAAACCCTTATTTAGCTTATTTGTGCACTACCATGCTTATTTTAGTCGACCTATTCCTTGGTCCAGTCGGCTAATACTTCTTACAGAGATTAGGATTTCTCAGTCTGTCATGTCTAGTAGATTGATGATTTGGACCAGTAGACTGATAGTTCACAGAATAGTATTATCAGTCGACTGATGATTTAGACCAGTCGATTGATAGTTCACAGGATAGTGTTATTAGTCGACTGATTTGGCAGCTTATAGCTGTTGTAATTCTGATCTATTTGATACCTATTCCCTTCGTTCTAACAGCTATATTCTTGGTTTTTGAATTGTCCAACAACTATTTTTCAGTTATCAAAAGCCCTATAAATAGGTAGGGATTCTTGGATTTTCATTCACACAACTCATTTCCTATTCTTGACTTCAAAATTTCTGAATTTCTATTAAGAAAACTATATACTCTCTTATTTTACCTTAATCCACTTCTAAATGACTAGTTAGGTAGAAATAAAATAGAAACCCTATAAGCCACAACAAAAACTCATTTGCACTTCACATTCATGGCTTGTAGATTCAAAGTTGTAATCAGTGAAAGGTAAAAGTCTTCTCGGTATAGAGAAGAGGTGTACAGAATTGGCAATTATCAATTAGTGTACATGTGTTGATATTCTACTTCTGAAAATCAAGAGTTAGAAAAATCTCAAGCGGGGTTACTTGGGGACTGGATGTAGATATGGAGGACCAAACCAGGATAAATCTTTGTGTTTGCGATTGTGTTCTTGATTTTATTTCTGTGATTGATATTTACTTTTCAAGTGACTAACCTTTCTTAATAAGTTTATTATAAACACTATTCACTTCTCCTCTAGTGTTGTAGTTGCCATATACATGATCCTACCTCCAAAATCAGTTTTCTCTATCTAAAACTAGCATTCTACCAATTTTCTCTCTCTAAAAAAACCCTCACCACACCTCCCTTATCCCTCTCACAGCCCACAGCCAGCTTGACCTTCACACACGCACTCCACACACACACGTGCGTATGTGCACGTGGTATCGAGTATTTGCCCAATTTTAGGCGAGTACTTTCCCCTATAGAATTAGTTGTAGAAATAATTGTATTATTGTTCTAGGCATTGTTTGTAATAATTGATGTATCTAGACTTATATAAATGTTTCTGGACATTTTTAGGATTTTTCTATAATTTTTAGAAATTATCTGGGCAAAATTAGGATTTTTTGTATTTTAGAAATTAACTGTATATTTTGAAAAATTTTTCTATATTTGTAGAATTTATCTGTGTATTTCTAGGAATTTTTTATGTATTTAAAATTTTCCTAGGTATTTTTAGGAATTTCTTGTATTTTTTTGAAATTTATCTGTATTTTTAAAAATTATTTGAATTTTGTATTTTGGGACTAACGGTGGTGCAGGTTGCAGGTATAGCCTACTTCTCCGGATAGCTACCAAGTACCGTAGAGTATGCCTAACATCCTGTGGGGTGGTACCGTAGAGTGTGCCTTAAGCCTATAGTTTGCGTGGTAGCTATCCGGGGTGCTCTTAGACCGGTTATGGTCTCTCGTTTAACACTCAACGTTGTTGTATGCTATTTCCCTACTTATATGTGTGCTTGTGTGTACTAACTGACGTTATTTTATGCAGGTATTTACTTGACCTTCTGGCCCTATTAGACCTTATGGTCTCTCTTATGCCCACTTCCCCGAAAGGGGGTGTGCTTGGACCATCAGGTCTCTCTGCCACGCCCAACTCGCAAGTTTAGCGCCCAACGCTTTATCAATAGACACGCCAAGGAGGAACTCTGCCAGATTTTAAACTTGCATTAAAGACCGAGTCATTTCGGGTTCCACTGTGCACTTTAGTGATTAAACATTGTTCGTTGATCTTGTTCTACCACTGCTTCACATCGCTTGTTTGTGCGCTTAGCTACAATGCTGCTTTATCTTACATTTATGATTGTGAAGAGTTTGAAATATCTGATGTGATATGTATTCCTGAGATGCTTTTGATGCTTGCAACATGTCTGATACTGATAGTCTTGAAACTACATTATAATTGCACCTGACTATATACTATAATACTAAACTTGGTATTCTAACACCTGATACAGTACCATACACCTGATTCAGTACAAATACTCAAACACCTAATTTGGTATTGTGATATCAGAACAGATTAAATTATAGGTTCATAGATATTGTCCTTCCGGGGATTATTTCTGTTCTCCTGAATCCTGAACTAGGATATTTACCTAATCTTGATGCACTCTTGATAATACTTCTGTTATTGATACATGATGTGTGGAACTAGGTTCCTCATCTCCCCTGTTACTCCCTGTATGCTAGTGCAGAAAAGGGATTTCATGTCGGCCTTTTCACATCGGTTGAAGTCGAGACCGATGTTAAAAGGAGATGCGGTAGAAATTTTGAAAATAAAATGATTATACTATTATGTGGGACATTTTTTACACTATTACACGTTGGTTTATCACTAATTGACATCGAATCTTAATATTTCACTTCGGTTTCTTCGTAAACTGACATGGAAAGTTACAGTTAAAAATCAAATTTTTTTTAATTGGGACTTTAGACGTCGGTTCTTTGAAGGACCGAAATTTAAAGTTCTAATATTAGACGCCGGTTCCTTTAACATGTAAATTACTTTTAACGTCGGTTTGTTGAAGAACCAATTTGCAAAACCTTTTCCGCGCCAGACATAAAATCAATTTTAACCTTAGCCTCCATCGATTCTGTACGTCTTTCTCTTCTCTCGTCTCTCTCGATTCTCTCTCGATTCTCTCTCTCCCCTCCTCCATTGGCTTCCCTCTCCCCTCCCCGCGAGTTCTCTCTCCCACTCTCCTTCTCTTTCTCTGCTCCAGATCCGCTCAGTCGGGCCCTCGAGATCCGTTCTGGCTCCGCCGGCCCTTCCTCCTCTCCCTTTGCTCCAGATTTGCTCCGCCGACCCCTAGAGATTCGCTCTGCCGGGCCCTCCTCCTCTCCCTCTGCTCCAGATATGCTCCACCAAGCCCTCCTCCGCTCCCTCTGTCATGCCCCGCTTCTCAAAATATGGAGCACGAGTACGTGACGATGGGCAACAGATATTCACGAAGAGGAAAATCTCTTCCGTGAATACCTTACGTTGTAGTAATGGAGCCAAATTCTCGCACATATATACAAAAGACAATCAGATATTTCATTTCACATAAAAGACATATATCTACAATAGTCTTTATCTAGATACAAGATTTGAAGTATAACAAAGCAGAAATAAAGAAGATACAATTTTGGCGTTAGGATATCATAACAAGACAAAATGCCAAAATACATAAGACAAGAAATGTCAGACTTACGCCTGATAATCTTCTTGGGTTCCTTCGATCTGTCTCCTCAAGCTCTGATGCTGAAAAAGCGGACCAGCAAGTGCACACACGAGAAGAGAAAATAATAATATGAAAATGTGAAAGTATAGGGCAATATAAGTAAAGCACTAGAATGAATGAATTATAAATCTGACGGTAATATAAACTGACAAATAAGATACCAGCGAGAGTAAAGAACACTAGATCATGTGAAATAAGGTCATGTATGTATACTATGACATGTATATAATGAGCATGAAGCACCTTGGATGAGTAATGTCATATATCATAATCATCAGGTCACAAGAACATAAGATCACAAGTTAAGAACAATATAACAAGTCTAGAACATCATGTAGTCAAGATTATCCATGTCACAAATGATAATTCTAAGTCTAGTTTGTTTATTACCCTAACTAATGCAGCCATTTTGTGCCCCATCCCATAGGACAACTACATATCAAACAAGTGATGCGTTAGTGGATCCTGATAGTAGGAAGAAATAGTTCACTATACTCAGGTACATGTAACATGTAATAACAAGAGCGCGCATTAATAACAAGATCACATGTGGCATCTAAACCCACAAGGGGTCGCCCTTCCAAGCACACGTCCTTGGATTTTCCCTACTACAGTCTCCCCCAGTAACCCCGGCTTGGTTAATTTTATTAATTAATGAAAATGCAAGATAATATGTGACTCAGCGTGACAGGATTAGGGATCAGTATCAAGAATATCAGTATCAATAGTAAATACAATACATATCAAAATTTTGGGAAAATATAAAATGGTGACAACATCGAGTGACAAATGCACAATAGTATAAATGATGACAGTGTATTAAGATGTAGACATAATCATAAAATAGTAACATGAGATAGGGAGACATCAACTTAATTTGTACAATATTTACTAATTTATAGTTATACTTGAATGATCATTTATGTCATAGATATCCTACGCATGCATGTCTTACGATACACATGATCAGGGAAAGATATGAAAATTGAGATTTTCAAAGGAATTTTATAAGCTAACAAAGAACACAGAGGAGAGAGAGAGTATGTGTACTTTCCTGATATCGTTGGAATCTGAATTCTCATAACTATAACTGCCTATGGGTAAAATTGGCAGCCTAAATATTGCGTGAATTAATTAGAGACTTGACATGTTACTTATTCAGTGATAAGTTGAATGAGCATATAATTTTTACTATTTATTATGATTTTAATTGGTTAATATTTTCAAATAATTCAATTTCTAAATTTTTAGCAACTATTTAAAAATATAATTTCATGATAATGTTGGCCCAGTGGCCCTTCACTCTAGTTTTGATGATGATTAACTCATGTAGTTATAGTTTACTAATAATCTTGTGATATTTAATTTCAGATATTTGATCAAGATATTAGTAGGTGATTAGCTTCAACAAAGGTATTTTGGAGCTATCATATATTGATTCAAGAGCTCGCGCGTCAAGATCGCATCTAGTACTCGGTGGAGTCAATCTCGGTGGATCGTGTTTGGATCGAGTTTACTTGGAGAAGGAGTTCTACAAAAAGACCTCAGTTTATTTAGTTTAGATTGTTTAGATCTTATTGTAAAGATTAGATAGTGTTGATATCCTCATGTTCACAATACACACACATGTTTTAAATTTGTTGGTTTTCAGTTTTTGGTTTAACTGATTTTGGATTTCTAGTCAAAAACATAGATATAATATCTTTATATGTATATTGGAGTTTATCCATATACAATATTCTTCAAAGTTGTTTCAATATCATGTTTTTGTATTTACATGTGTTATGAAAAAATCGGATTTCAATTTCAAAGTTTGGTTTTTAGAAAATACCGATTTTGTATTTAAGCCAAACTTTCATATCACAAAAATAGTTCAAATTGTTTATAATATGTGTTGAATTTTTGTCACACATATTTGCATTTCAAAGATTTTACAAGAACATATTTTTATAGAATTTATGTGATTTTATGAGATTTTATGGAAGTTAGATACCTAAGTTTTTATCCCTAAAAAGTTTGACCTAGCCTTCTGCCGGTCGACCGGACGGTCGACCGAAGCAGAAGTCGGTCGACCGGTCCGGTCGACTGACGTGCACGAACGTGCACGGTTGTTTTGGCTGGAAGCCTGGTCGATCGGGTCGGTCGACCGCCAGAGAGCTTCTGCTCTCTGAAAATGGCCCAGGTCGACTGCCCGGTCGACCAGCAGAGAGCTCTGATCTCTATTTCCAGGTCCCAGTCAACCGGCCGGTCGACCAGTGGCTCAACGGTCATAAAAATGACCGTTGGCTGGCCGACCGGCCGGTCGACCGGAAGGGCAGAATTGCCCTTTGCTGCTGCTAACGGGCAGATTTATTTTTGGGCTATAAATACCCACTTCTTTTGGTTGTTTTAGCCAACATTTTCAAGAACAAAAATTCTCATCTTCTTAAATATTTTAACAACATATTTTAAAAGAGTTTTGGGCTTAAAGATTTTATCTTTATTTATTTTTAAAGGAGTTGGAAAAATCAAGAAAAGGAGAAGTCTTTTGGGAGTTGTTTTAATCTTCATTTATATTTCAATCTAGAGTTTTTCTCAAGAGTTTTTCTTTGTGATTTTGATTTTCAAACCCTTTATTTTCTCTTACTTGAGCTTATCTATCTATCCTATCTATTAGGATCTATTTTGTGAAAAAATTGGTTTGTGGTTGTTGATACCACCAAGTGTTGTAAACCATCCTTACTTTGTGATATTCCTCTAGTGAGAGGTGATTGTGTTGTTATCCCTCTAGTGAGAGGTGATTGTGGAGGTTATGTTATTATCTCTCTTAGTGAAGAGGTGATTGTTGGAGTTATGGCTTTGAGCCTTATCCCTCTATTGTGAGGTTGATCTTGTTTGGCTAAGTGCCCATCCCTCTAAGTGTAGAGGTGATTTTTGTTGAGCCTTGCCTCTTGTGTAGAGGTTGTATTGTTAGAGACAGGAGTTGTGTACTCCTGGTTTGTATTACCCAAATCCTCAGTGGAGGTTCCCTGTGTGGGAAGTCCTGTGTGGACGATATAGTGAAAATCTTTCTGTGTGAAGGCGGGGACGTAGAGCAGTGGCTCGAACCTCGAAACATATCTTGTTGTTTACTTTTGATCCACTATCTCTAAACTTTCTCTCTTATATTGTCTTGCATTATTTCATATTGTTCATATCATACTTATATGCTTGGGTTTGTTTGTGTGCCATACTTGTGTTAAACAAAGAGAACTTCATATAGCACCTCAACTCTTATTCAAAGGAATCAAGAGGAGTTAGTCCAGAGAGCCGTTCACCGGGAATTCGGCTACACTCTTTGGTGATACTAAGTGTGTTGTAATTAGTTTTTAAATTCCGTATTATTTGTCACTAGATTAGCCATACACCTATTCACTCCCTTCTTGGTGTACTTTCAATTGGTATCAGAGCCTACGCTCATGATATTAGGTTTAACCACCTAGGAGTGAGATCTTGGTTGTTAATCTTGTATTTGCATTTGCACACATACTTGTTTACACACACTCATGGATTATCTTGCACCTCCCATGTTTGATATTTTTAACATCAATATGTGAAAGCATAGGATAAGTATGTACCTAAAAACCCTAAGATTGCATGTTTTCCTTACCGCTACCAAGAAATCTTATCTTGGTAATAGCAAGCATATAGAGGCCAGTGCACAAGCCCTTGAGCCACTTAGAAGCACTTTAAGCAAAGAATATTTGTGTATGGTTTGTCATTGTGATGCCGCCTTTGCAGTGTGGAACACCTTGACCTCTCCAAAGCTTCAAACGCTAAACATTGCAGAGAAGGAGTCTAGTGAGGATGAATCCTAACAACATTGCTACATGGTCTAAAGGAATGACTCCTTGGGGTAAATTCGGAGACTCAACTAGATGGTAGTGCTAGTTCTTCAGGTGATGATCATATTGATGCCGATGGATTAAATAAAGAACTACCTATTGTTTGTGAAAAATTATTAGAAAAATATCAACACTTGAAAAAGAAAAACTTTAAACTAAAAGAAGAAAATAATGATTTGTTTTCAAAACTTGATTTGGCTTTGCAAGAAAAAGTTGAAATTTTCAATGAAAGGGACTTATTGAAATCCCAACTTGATCTTGTCCTAAATGAAAACAAAATATTAAAAAGTAAAAATGATTATGATGAAATTTTGAAGAAAAATGAAGTTCTATCTTCAAAACTTTTTTGTTTTAAAAGAAAAAAATTCTTTGAAAAACAAAATTATTTCTATTTCAAAGGAATTAGATTTAATTTCTAATGAAAATATTTCTTTGAAAAATGATTTAGATACTCATGTTTGCCATGCTAGTGTAGCTTCATCATCTAGCATACCTATTGCATGCTCCATTTTATCTTCAAGTATTAAAAATGATATTTGTATATTGAAGAAAAGTGTTGATTGTTTGGGCTCAACTTTAAACTTATGTGCTTTGGATCAAAAGAAATTGGAATCCATATTTCACAAGAAACATGCACCACATGTTCATGCACACCATACACGGCATACACATGCTTCTCATATTCACACACATGACATCAGGTATGCTCATGTGTACACATGTACACATTGTGGACGTAAGGGCCACCTTGTAAAATTTTGCTTTGATAGAATTAATGATTTAAATTTTGTAAATAGATTTGTTTGGGTTAGGAAAAGTGCTAACCCCCATGGACCCAAAAGAGTATGGGTACCAAAATCCACTCCTATTTTATGTGATGTAGGTGTGGGCTCTCACATGACGCATTGGTGCCTTGAGGTGAATGCGTTTAGAGCTAAACGGTGAAAATTTTGGATGCATCACTTTCAAGGGGAGTTTGGTGGGAGGACCACCATGGTTTGGAGATATAGAGATGTGTCCTAATGATTTTAGTAACGATCTCTAACTCCCATTTTGTTTACATGCTTTCATTTATTGATTTTTTAGCATGTCATGTTTTAATACTCATTATGTTATATGCAATGTTAATTAGACTAGAGATATACATGATTAGTAATTGAGATACACCCATGTTTATATGGACTATTACTTTTGTGTTCTCACTTTTGTAGACTGTATAAAAATCACTAAAGACGAGTCATCAAAAAGCAGTCCAAACTCCAGACGCAGGGCTAATCTCAGCTTCACTGCGCCACCAAGACGCGAGGATCGAAACCCGCGTCTTAGCATCACTGCGCCACCAAGATACGAGGGTCAAAACCCGCGTCTCTGCATCACTACAGCACCAAGACGCGAAAGTAGAAACCCTCGTCTCTGCATCACTGCAGCACCAAGACACGAGGGTTAAAACCCACTTCTCTGCATCACTGTAGCACCAAGACGCGAGGGTCGAAACCCGCGTCTCAGTTATAACTGCACTCGTTATTGGGTCAATTACTGCCCACATAATAAGAAAGTTAACCCCCATTATGGAGCATTTTTAGGGGGCACGTTTACCCCTGAAGCCTCTATAATAGCCCCGTTTGCTATGGAGAAGGGGTCCGGTTGATCAGATAATTCTTGGAGAAGATTTCGCCTGTGAGCTGTAAAAGCACCAAGACTTCCACCGAAAAGAAAAAGAGAGTTCAACGCTTCGAACAACTTGCTGCGTACAAGTTAATCTTTGTCTACAATCTCTTTAAGATTCCTGGTCGACAGGAGCTGTGTTACTCCGTCTGCTATCCAAAGAGAGGATTCCCAAGAGGTCCTGACGTTCACCTGGTCAATGAAAAATAAGATTCACTTTCTACCGCCACACCAAGAACCCAGCATTAAACAAAGGGGAAATTCAATTCTGAACATCTTCCCTCCCTTGTAGTCGGAGTATTAATCTGTTCTAATCTTTCATTTGATTCAAGAAAATTTTACAAGGAACTTTCTCCTACCAAACAAGAGATGGCGAACTCCGCTGGGGACTACTTTCTCTACTGACGAGCAAGTTGTGGCGCAAGGTGACGTCACATATATGGGAAAAACGGTCACTTGTTGTAGAATTCGACCAGGCGAAGTATGAAGAGTTCCTCTCTTCTAGCTCCAAGATCCCAAAGGCGCGGGTCTACTGAAAAGTCTCTTCGGGGACTTGCTCTCAAGTCCGCTCTGAGATCCTCTCAGACGCGACTGTTGAGAAGGATGTCGTGGCTAATCGCATCATGCGTAACGCCCGTACCAACGTCTCCCATGAGACCTGCGTGGTTAACGTTCCTGATGTTCAGCCTGTTCATCCCCTTCCTCAGCGCCAGGTTACCGGGGGTTCCCTTCAACCCACACGACGTAATCGGAATGCCGAGCGGTGACAGAGGCGGCGTGCGCGTCAACTACAAGTTGGAACAACTGTTTGTCCAATAGAGGTAGGACGCGAAGTTCAGACCGGCGTCTCTTCTGAACCATATCAGACACGTGAAGTCCATGTTTGGCAACCTAAACGTGAGATTCACCAAACTCGCATTTCTGAAGCACCGCTTCCCAAACGCCAACACGAAGTTCGTGCTCTTTATCAAAGACACGAGACTCGGCCTCTGTACGCGGGACCCAGCAGCCCTGCATTTCTCAAGCATCTCTACCCAGATGCGACAATCGGCAATGCAATAACCGCGTCTCTTCTCACCAGAGACGCCAGACTCGCGTTTCAGAGCTGCAATGCCAGACTCGCGTTTCAGAGCTGTGTTCATGAGCCCCACGTCTCAGAACCTTGCGTCTCAGCTTTGCGAAGCAAGGAGAACTCTCGCAAGTTGAAAAGCCCTCGACAATCCGAGGCAAATCTCTTCGATCCCCTTCCTACAGAATTAAGGGATTATTTGACAAGGAAGAGAAGTGCTAGTCGGATCACTCCATCGTGTTGCTGCGAACGGCTTATTACAATGCTCTCTGAGTGCCACTGCAGTCCACGTGCAAGCCAGCAGTCTAGATTCAGACAGCTGACTCTAACTCCCCGATCAGCTAAAAGAAATCACTCCCACAGAAGGAGGACTTTCTCTGACACTGAGTACTCTGAAATCACTGCAAACATGACAAGCAGGAGTAGGGGAAAGCAACCTGTGGTCAGCTTCGACGAGTCTGATACAGAACCAGAAGGAGTGTACCGACATACTCGCACTCGGACTGGGGTAATAGCCCCGATCAATTACAGTGCCCTGGCTCGGGGCATTGAAGTAAATGACTTACATTCTGCTATTGCAGGTCACAGGCTTCGAACTCTTCCATAGAGAAGGAGGTCTTTATATACATGACAAATACTCCTGAGGAGACAGCCAGGTGCTTGGAGCATCAAGCCCAGGTCTAGAAGGAACAATTCAAAATGATTTGTGCTTAACAAGAATCTATCGATACCCTCAAGCAGATGCTGGCATAATTGCTTGAAGACAAGAGGAAGTCAACCGACAAAGCTTCCTCTAAAAAGTCTAAAGGCAAACGAAAAGAGGGAGAAAGCTTATCTTCTGTACATATTAAGGAGAAAGAGCAATCTACTTCTGGCTCGTCTAAATCCTCATCTCAGGAGAAAGACAACCGAGACCATGGAGGGGTTCATTCTAAAAGAATGAATCAATTAGAGCAACGTCTTGAGGCCCTTACTAATCGGAAAGGCCTCCAAGAAGCAGGAGTAGTCCGGCCATATCCAGCCAAGTGAGACCTTATTCCATACCCTCCCAAGTTCAAAGCTCCGACCCTCCAAGCATTTGACAGCAAAGGGTCACCGAACCAACATATCTACTACTTTAAGTCTCAGACGGGGAACATGTTAGATAACGATGCCATTCTGGCACGTTTGTTCATCGGCACCTGATTTGTCGCATACATTGCATTTATGTTGTCACTTTACCATACTTGTTTGCTAATAAATGATATTAATAATTGTCTTTTTCTTTGCTAAATGTAGGCCCAAATGCTCAAAGAAATAAATGAGGAACAAGCCCAAAAGCCCACTTTATTCTGAAATAATTCAGAATAAACTCGAAGTGAAGAAATCTGGGCTATCAAGGAGTTGAGAAAATCCCTCCTTGAATCGAGGAATCGAAGCCAAGAAAATCAAATGTTGATTCAGTCAGTGGTTGAAGAAGAAACAAGAAAATCAATCAGATATACGAAAAACCCTTCACCCAAAGAAGCCACCCCCTCTTGGTGTGGCCACCTGGCCACAAGATTGCCGCAGAAACGCGGCAATAGCCGCGTTTCCGCGGCAATCTTGGGGAGTTAGGGGGAGCGTTTGCTCCCCCGACCTCCCCGGGATCTTGGTTGTTGGGTTTGTGGCTATAAATACCTCCTTCAGCAGAGAAAAAGGAGCGAAGACTAGGATTAAATTTTGCACTTATTTTCTTAGGATCTAGGTTCATTGTTAGCTAGAAAGAAAGTTGTAATCTTGCTTTTTAAGTTGTAGTCCAGTTTCAAATTTTGTGAGAGAGAGAACTGAGAGCTTGTACTTGAAGGTTGAAGTGACATCAATACAAAGGTCGGGCCGATTTCTCTTTCACTTGCAGTACGGTATGCTTTACATTATGTCGTTGTTTTCTTCGCTTTCCATGAGTAGCTAAACGTTTTCTGGGCTAGCTATCTACTCTCTCTTGTTTTCTTCTCCTCTGTTTTTTAAAGAAAAAGTCCCGATGACTCATATGCATGCCTCCCTTATAAGCCTTTCTTTTGAAAGTGTTCTTGAAGGCACATGAGGATGGGCATAGATAGTTGAATTCACTATTCTCTCTTGATCTTCTTGTGAATCATTTTTAATTCATTCTTGCTTCTTCGCGCTTTATGTTTTAATATCTGATTCCAACTCTTTCTTGAAGATAAAGAACTCAACCCCTCTACATCTTATGTGCTTTACTCAAAGCTCTCTAAAAAGAATCAACTTTAAGTCTTGCAAATGAACCCGAGGGACTTAATATTTTAAGAGAAGAATGAACAAGTGAGTAGGAAGATAGTAAGCCCAGATTTAATTTCATATTATTAAACAACAACACAACTCGCAAGCTTTTTACAAATCACCTTCTCCAAATCCTTTTCTGAAAGTTAAAATTTCTCTTTTTCATCTCTTTTCCTTCCATTCTCTTTTTCTTAAAAAAAAAAACTAACACACTTCTTTGTTTCTATTTGCTTCGCCGAAACGCTTCTATCGCATCCCTCCTCGTGGACTCGACCCGTTAGCCACAAGCTACACGGTACATTCTTAACTCCATTGGTTGTTTCTTTAATTTAGACTGGGGTAATTGCCCCGATCAATTACAGTGCCCTGGCTCGGGGCATTGAAGTAAATGACTTGCATTCTGCTATTGCAGGTCACAGGCTTCGAACTCTTCCATAGAGAAGGAGGTCTTTATATACATGACAAATACTCCTGAGGAGACAGCCAGGTGCTTGGAGCATCAAGCCCAGGTCTAGAAGGAACAATTCAAAATGATTTGTGCTTAACAAGAATCTATCGATACCCTCAAGCAGATGCTGGCATAATTGCTTGAAGACAAGAGGAAGTCAACCGACAAAGCTTCCTCTAAAAAGTCTAAAGGCAAACGAAAAGAGGGAGAAAGCTTATCTTCTGTACATATTAAGGAGAAAGAGCAATCTACTTCTGGCTCGTCTAAATCCTCATCTCAGGAGAAAGACAACCGAGACCATGGAGGGGTTCATTCTAAAAGAATGAATCAATTAGAGCAACGTCTTGAGGCCCTTACTAATCGGAAAGGCCTCCAAGAAGCAGGAGTAGTCCGGCCATATCCAGCCAAGTGGGACCTTATTCCATACCCTCCCAAGTTCAAAGCTCCGACCCTCCAAGCATTTGACAGCAAAGGGTCACCGAACCAACATATCTACTACTTTAAGTCTCAGACGGGGAACATGTTAGATAACGATGCCATTCTGGCACGTTTGTTCATCGGCACCCTAAAAGGGCTCGCCTTTGAATGGTTCATGAAGCTCCCGAAAGACTCCATTAAAAATTGGGGCGATTTGGAGAAGCTCTTCCTGACACGCTTCTTTGAAGACAACTCAGAGGTCACAATGCCTACTCTTTTGGCTACAAAGCAGCGAAAGGGGGAGTTCGTCAAATTATTTGTAGAAAGATTTTAGAATGTAGCACTCCGATGTCCAAGCGGTATGACCCAGGTCACCCTGGTGGAAACATGCCGCCACAATCTACAAACTTCACTCCTCGCCCAAATAGGAGTTGCTGAAAGCCGTACCTAGAAACAATTGATCCAGTAAGGTGAATAGGCTGAAGAAATTATCGTCAGGGTTAGGGCAGAAGAAAACAAACCCAGACCCAAAAGGTCGATAAGGCGTGTGCCAGACGCGTCCCTTCAAACAAAAAGGAAGGGTAACTTGGCGACAGAGACCAAATCCCCTGTCAAACCTCAACCAGTCAAGGGAAGTGACTCTTCAAGTCAGCCGCGCGCCAGCAAGCAGTATTCCTTCAAGGACGAACATATTGACTCGCTGTTCAAATTACTTAACAAGAGAACAGACTGAAGCTTCCTGAAGCTAGACGTCCTGAAGAAGTCGGTAAAACCGATAATGTCAACTACTGCCTGTATCATAGGATGCTGGGACACCCCACCAAGAGCTGTTATGTCTTCAAAGACATCCTTCAGGCTCTGATTGACACAGAGGTACTAAAAATTCATCCAGAGCAAAAGCAAGTGACGGCTAATATGACATCATTCCTCCAGTTTGAAAGATAACCTCCAACACCCTCTGGAGTAGTCCCCATCCCAAAAGGGGGACTAAGAATGATCAACATATACCCTCACCATCAGCAAGAGAAGGGTCTTGTACCTATCCCCACACCTCAGGGGGAAATTATGTGGGTTCATCCTGACCTTATGGATGGCCAGCAATGGACCACTGTTACCAGCAGAAGGTCCAAAGGCAAGGCAAAGGCTTCGTCCTGCAATGTGGTGTGTGTTTCTTCCCGCGAAGCAAAAACTGATGTTCCCTCACTAATTGATTCAGAAGAGGAAACAATAGTTCTCGCTGCAGAACCCAACCAACTTGTGGAGGAAACTCGTTCGGGCCAGTCATATTTGAAAAAGTATGACGAGATGGCGGCAATCCCTCCAAAACCCGCTACAGAGTCAGTTAAGCCCTCCACAAAACAACCCGTGGAGAGACAGAAAGAGCTTCAGTTTTCTAAAGCTCTCTCAAAAGACATCACGAAAGGATCTACAACACCTTACCGCTTTGATGTCCTGACTCAACTAGCCAATATCCCGGCCCGAATTACTCTTTACGAGCTCCTGAGGCTATCAAAGTCAACCAGAGAAGCTTTGAGAGAGGCTCTAACTGACGCTGAGGTTTTCATGACCCAGGTGCCGGTTGGACCACGGGAGGAAGATGTAGAGGATTACCTCCACGCCTCCCAAAATGTTCCCTGCATCACTTTCACGACAGATGATATGCAGGTTAAAGAGAAACATGATCGACCCTTACACTTCACAGGGTACATCGGATCATCTGAAGTAAGCCGCATTCAGGTAGATCCAGAGTCCGCATTGAGCATTATGCCTCGCTGGGTCATGCAACATTTAGGGGTTCCTACCCACCAGTTGAGCGCCACCCAGACAACCATTTATGGGTTCAATGCCAATGGTACCCATCCAATGGGGAAGAAATGCCAAATTGGGGACTTAAAGTCAGAAGTGACATGCTACGTGATCGATGCCGACACCTTATACAATTTGCTGCAGGGACGACCATGGATTCATCGTAATTCCATCGTTCCCTCCACTCTCCACCAAGTCATGAAATACATCACGGGAGTGGAAAGGTACAAACGTTGATTGCTGAAAGGCATCCGTTCAAGGGAGTCGAGAACTATTTCACAGACTCTCTCCTGTATCGGGACTCTGTGGAAATAAATGAGATCCCGCAACCAGAAGAGCCGAACTTTGGTAATGAAGCTGACACCGAGCTGGAGAAAGAAGAGTGCATGTGGGAACTAGATCCACTTGTAACGAGCATTAATAAGCTCGATGTTGATAACACCGCCAATGATGCAAGCGGATGGTATATTAATGAAGAATTAGATTTGGCTTATCTTTCTGTGTTCGCTTCTGATTCAGTGCCGTCAGACACTAGTACTGAAGTGGATGATGACCCCTGATCGGCAATGGATGCTTTAACATCATTGCATGTACCAGTGAAATCATCCTTCGAAACGTACCAAGATGTTGGTGATGCGCAAGAATCAATATTCATGGTTCCAGTAAGACGAAAAGGCCAAAAACCAATTCTTTTCCAACAAATCAAATCTGAGCCGATGTCTCGTGAAGAATCAGAAAGCGAGAAGGAACCCCCTCAGTTCATTCATTATGAGCCAAATGTACTCAGGATGATGAAAAGCATGGGGTATGATCTGACAAAAGGGACCTGGGTTGAACTTCGGCAAAGGAAGGAGAACACTACTCTGATCTTTCATTCCAAAAGGGGAAAACCCCTGATTATTATCATCGAACTCGCAGGGGGTTAGGCTATGTGTCAACTCCGATCCTATCAGCCTCTGAATCCGAAGAGTCATTATGCCATAATTATTCATTAGGCACGTCATCGTGGGAGTCAGATGTTAGTGTCTGCAACATCTTCAGAGAACTTTCAGTGAATATGGTTTCAACCAGCCACCTGGAAGACAGAGATGAAGAAATGATCCAATCTGATACAGATCCTTGGACCAAACACTTAAATGCTCTTTGGGATACTCGCTTTGAACAGCGCGAGCCACCCACGGAGGATAAGATTGCTCAGATTAATCTAGGAGATGAGGCTAATCCTAAGCCCATCTTTATAAGCGAAAGCCTGTCGCCCTTCGAGAAAGAAGATTTAATATCTCTTGTGCGAGAATATATAGATGTTTTCGCCTGGAATTACGAGGACATGCCTGGACTTGATCCTCGAGTGGCTATGCATCACCTCAACATTAATTCGGACGTAAAGCCAGTCAAACAACAACAGCGATGGTTCTGTCCAGAAGTAATGGATGCAATTCAGTCAGAAGTCAAAAAACTTATAGACTCTGGCTTCATTAGGGAAGAACAACATCCTGATTGGGTAGCCAATATCGTCCCCGTTGCCAAAAAGAACGGAAAGATCCGGATCTACATTGACTTTCGCGATCTAAATGAGGCCTATCCCAAAGACGAATTCCCTCTTCCAATCACGGATGTCATGATTGACAATACGTGCGGATTCGAGCGAATGTCCTTCATGGATGGATTCTCAGGGTATAACTAAATCAAACTGTATCCTGATGATGAAAAACATACTTCTTTCAGGACACCATTGGTGGTATACTGCTACACCGTCATGCCCTTCGGACTAAAGAATACGGGGGCAACATATCAGAGGGCCATGAATGCCATTTTCCATGAATGCATGCGTAAAATGGTGGAATGCTATGTTGACGACATTGCAGTAAAAAGCCGCGCCAAAGGTGATCACATAGCCGATTTGAAGGCTATCTTTGACATCATGCAGGCCCATCAGTTGAAGATGAACCTTACCAAATCCTTTCTGGTGGTGGCCAGCAGCAAATTCCTAGGGTTTATGGTAACTTCCACAGGAATTCATTTGGACCCGAAAAAAGTTCGCGCCATTCAGGAGATGCAACCTTCACAGAATCTCAGAGAACTTAGGGGATTGCAAGGACGATTGGCATACATCTGAAGATTCATCTCAAATCTCTCCGGAAGATGCCAACCCTTTACCAAATTAATAAAAAAAGGTGTCTCGTTCATTTGGGACAATGCTTGCCAACAAGCGTTTGAGGAAATTAAACAATACCTCACATAACCACCAGTCCTTACAGCTCCAGTGTCCGAAAAACCTTTCCTGATATACGTCCGAGCAATGGATCATTCTTTAGGAGCTTTATTAGCCCAGAACAATGATCAAGGACATGAGCAAGCAATCTATTATTTAAGTAGAACTATGATCAGGGCTGAACATCAATACAACCCGATCGAGAAGGAATATTTGGCATTGGTGTTCGCTGTTCAGAAAATGCGACACTATTTGGTAGGCCAAACTATAAACGTCATATCAAAGGTTAACCCTTTGAGGCTACTCATGACAAAGCCATCGTCGTTAAACAGCCGATTGGCAAAATGGGTCATACTGCTATCCCAATATGAAATGCGCTTTTTACCACAAAAAGCCGTGAAGGGACAAGCGGTGGCAGATTTCCTGGCTGAGCATCCAGATCCGAGGGCAACCGAACTTTACGAGGATCTCCCAGACGAGGTCGCTAAAGTTTGCCTAACCCAGACATCTTTTGAAAGACAAATGTGGCAACTTTTCTTCGATGGTGCATCGAGAACAGGCCCAAAAGGACATATCATAGCAGGAGTGGGGGTAGTGCTCGTCTCCCCACAGAACTATGTGATTCCTCAAGCCTTCTCATTAACCAAGCCTTGTTCCAACAATGTAGTGGAGTACAATGCCCTTTTAATTGGAATGCAACTCGCCAATAAGATCGGCATTAAAAATCTCGAGGCATATGGTGACTCTAAACTTATCGTCAACCAAGTTCGCGGGGAGTACAAAGTCAGACATGAAGATCTAGTACCCTATTACAACGCAATTGTCCACATGACCGAGAGGTTCATAAACTTTTACATCGACCATGTACCCCGCCAGCAAAATGCGCATGCAGATGCACTAGCGTCTCTCGCTGCCTCTTTAGTGTTGGCCCAAAGGCTTTCCACTCTAGTTTTGATGATGATTAACTCATGTAGTTATGTGTACTAATAATCTTGTGATTTTAGTTTCAGATCATTAATCAAGTTATTAGTTGGTGATTAGCTTCAACAATATTATTTGGAAGCTTTCACATGTTGATTCAAGAGCCCGAGCGTAAAAGATCATATATAGCACTTGCTCGGTGGATCAAGAAGTTTTGGATCGAGTCGGCTTGGAGACGGCGCTCTACAAGAAGACATCGGTACCATAGTTTAGTTTTGTGTTTAGATCCAAATTATAAAGATTAGAATAGTATGATATGCTCAAGTTCACAACACACACGTTTTATGTTTTGAATATTGATTTTCGGTTTTTCGGTTTTTGGTTTAACCGATCTTGGTTTTCATGAATAGATAGATTCAAAACAAGTTTACATGGTTTAATGTATATTAGATTTGTTCTATATACATGCATGCTTAATTTCCTAGACAAACTTAGTTTTGACTTACTTATTCATGTGTTTTATGTTTTGGTATTTTTAACAAAACATATTTTTGGAATTAATATAAAAAACATGGATATATATGTTTCAAGTATATAGGATTATATCCATATACATCATGCCTAAATGTTGTTTAAATATCATGTTTTTGTATTTGGATGAGTTTTGGACAAAACGTATTTTCTATTCAAAAATCTAAGTTTTAGAAAATACAGTTTTTAGTTTTTGGCAAAATTTCTATAACACAAAAATAGTTCAAAATTTTTGAGATTTGTGTTAAACTTTTTAACACAAGTTTGTATTTCAATGAAAAATAATAAAACTATTTTTGTGGATTTTTAGAGATTTAATGGAAATTTTTAGGATTAAAAATTACATGTTTTTGCTGACCAGAACAGTCTCTGCCAGGCTAGGTCGGTCGACCCCTACGGTCGACCGCACCAAGTAGCCGGTCGACCGTATCAGTCGACCGACGTGCACGGATACGTGCACGCTGGCTGTCACATGGTCCGGTCGACCGTACGGGCGACCGACTGTATGCAGGCAACTCTCTGTTTGTTTCGGTCGACCGGGCGGTCGACCGGTTGCTGGCAACGGTCAAAATATGACAGTTGGCCGGTCGACCGCACGGTCGACCGGTAGGGCATTTTTGGCAGTTTCTGCTGCCAATGGCTATATTTTTCTGGGGGCTATAAATACCCCATTAATGGCCAGTTTTCTTTAAGATTTTTCGTGCGAATTTTTCCTGTCTCTCTAGTGTTTTCACAGCAATCAAAAGAAGTTTTTGAGCTTTATATTGATCAATCTATTTGGTGTTTTTGTTAGGGTTTGGAAAATCAAGAAAGAGTTTTTGGGAAAAGATTTTGATTCAACTTCTATATTTTGGTTCTAGTTTTTCCCAAGGATTTACTTTGAGTTTTTGATTTCCATTCCTTTGGTTTCTCCACACTTAAGCTACATCTACTTTCTTATTCTATAGGATCTTTGTGTGGGAGAAAGAGATTGTTTGTGGTTGTTGTTTTGACCACCAAGTTGTAAACCCATTATTTGCTTTGTGCCTTGCCCTCATTGTGTTGAGGAGGTTGTGCATTTGGGTTGTATCCCTCAAGTTGTGAGGTGATCCTTGTGTTGCTTGGTGCTAATCCCTCAAGTTGTGAGGTGATTGTTTGTTGGATTGGAGTTGTGCCTCAAGGAGGAGGTTGTGTTTGTAAGGAGAGGAGTTGGGTACTCCTTGTAATTGTGATTGCCCCAAATCCCCGGTGGAGGTTCCCTTTGTGGGAGTCCTTTGTGGACAAGCTAGTGGATTGGAAATCCTTCACGGTGGTGAAGGCGGGGATGTAGAGCTGGGTGCTCGAACCTCGAAACATATCTTGTTGTTTGCGCTTGATCCCTTGGCTCTCTCTCTCTTTACTTTGTGCCTTGCATCAATTCATATTGTTCATTCATAATTGCTTGGCTTGTTTGAGTGTGCATCTCTTGTTTATTGCAATTAGTTTTTAAATTCCACATTAAGTTCATTAGATTAGCATAATCACCTATTCACCCCTCCTCTAGGTGATTTTTCAATTGGTATCAGAGCCTACGCTCCTGATATTAGGTTTAACCACCTAGGAGTGAGATCTTGATTTGCTAATCTTCATTTGTATTTTCATTTGCACACATTTAGTTTGCACTCATGGATAGCCCTCCTATGTTTGACTTTTTTAGACTTGATGTTTGGAAGGCCAATATGAGTAGCCATTTGAAAAGACTAGGACATCTAATTTATCAAGCCTCCACTATGGAATCCTTCCTAATAGTAGCAAACATAAAAAGGCAAATGCATTAGCCCTTATGACACTTAGAGCATCTCTCAATGAAGATCTTTTATATGTGTTTGATCGCTATGACTCGGTTTTTACAGTTTGGAGTATATTGACTTCTCCCGAGCTACCCGTGATTATCAACAAGTTGAGAAGATCTAGGAGAGACAAGTCCGAAGAGCATTGCCTCATGGTCCAAGGTAAAGACTCCCTTGAGGTACAATCGGATTCTCAACTAGATGATTGCTCTAGTTCCTATTGCGATGGTTGTTTAGAAGCTTAAACCTTAAATATGGAACTTGCCACAAAGTTTGAAAATTTTTTGGAAAAACATAATCTTTTGAAAAAGGATCATTTTGAATTAAAAGAAGAAATGAAGGATTTGTGCTCAACTTTTGAATCGGTTTTGCAAGAGAAGGAAGAGATTACTAGTGAACGTGACTCACTAAGATCTCAACTAGACCTTGCCCTAAAAGAGATTGATGTTTTGAAAAGCAAAAATGATTGTGATGATGTTGTGAAAAACAATGAGGTTTTATCTTCTAAATTGGATTTTGTTTTAAAAGATAACCTTGTTTTGAAAAATGAAATTGATTTCATTACAAAAGAATTAGATCTTGTTTTAAAGAAAAATGAATCTTTGAAAATTGATATAGATTCTCATGTTTGCCATGCTAGTGTAGACTCACCTAGCACATCTATTGCATGCTCCACTTTATCTTCAAGTATTCAAAAAGATATAAATGTTTTGAAGAAAAGTGTTGAATGTTTGGGCTCCACTTTGAGCCAATGTACTTTGAATCATACACGCTTGGAAACCTTGGTTCACAAGAAACAAGTTCCATCTTTACATGCACACCCATCACGGCATACACATGCTCATCACGGACACAACTATAACATGTATGCTCATGTGTACATTTGTACACATTGTGGTCGAAAAGGCCACCTTGCTAGATTTTGCTATGATCATTTACATATTGAAAATTTAGCAAATAATCTTGTTTGGGTTAGGAAAGATACTAACCCCCGTGGACCCAAAAGAAAATGGGTACCAAAGACCACCCCTAAAATTTTTGATGTAGGTGTGGGCTCTCGCATCACGTGAGAGTAGCGGTGCCTTGGAGTGGATGCGTTCCGTGCTTAAGAGAAAACAAATTGGATGCATCACTTTCAAGGGGAGTGTGGTGGAGAAGGACCACCATTAGTTTGGAGAACTAGAGAGGTGCCTTCATCAGTTTTGGTATCATTCTCTAACTCCCGTTTTTATTTGCATGCTTTTCATATTATTGTTTATAACATGTTTTAATGTTTGTTGATTATTATGATTATGCCGTTTGATTTAGATTAGTGATATACATGTTTAGTTACTTGAGACACCCATGTTTTATATGGATCTATATTTAGTGTTCTCACCTTGTTTAAACTAATATGTATGCCCTAGATCTAATGCACATGCATATACATAATGACCATATGGATGTTTTATGATTTTTGTTTTGATGATCCATGTTTAGTATGTTGAATGCCTTGATTATTAGATTTTTGAAATGCATGTATAGCCTTTTGAGATCACCCATGCTTGTATGGACCCAATTGTTGTGTTCTCACCATTCGTTTAGCTATTATGTATTTCATGATTCTAATAGCATGTGGATTTTTTATGATCATTTTTATGTCTATCATGTTGATTTATGTGTCGTTTTTTTTTTGCTTCTTGATTTGAATATATGTTTAGATGTTGGTTTTCATTAAGACTAGAATTTATACTTATACATATAGTGGGTCACAAATAAATCTTTATATATGTTTGTGCTTGATGCTTATTTGTACCCATTGGATGTTCTAGTATAGTCTAGTTTTGATGATTCATGCATTCTAACTTGAAGTCCTTATCTTGAATATGTTTCTATGATCATGTATTTTAACTTCATGTATATATCTATCTTGTCCAAACTCCTAATTATACATATACATCCTTGAGCCACGTGTCTTCATGCATATACTTTTGTGGACTCATTATGTTTAGGATATGTATGTATACTTTAGTTTGTACATGACATACATATGCCTTTAAGTTTTAAATTGTTTTGATGATTTTCATGTTTTTAGGTAATTTCAATTGGTAATGAAAATCTAGTTTTTTATGTTTTTATGTTTTTAAGGAATTTCACATGAGCTTAATTGAATATTTTCATGTTGATATGTGTCAAATAACACTTGTTCACTCACTTTATTAGTTTACTCATGATTTGTTTTCGTGAGACTATGATATGGGCTTTATGGATTTTGAG
The DNA here is from genome assembly GCA_038442645.1 of Agave tequilana. NCBI lineage: Eukaryota > Viridiplantae > Streptophyta > Magnoliopsida > Asparagales > Asparagaceae > Agave > Agave tequilana. The sequence continues at coordinate 47,675 of JAVJIF010024625.1, forward strand.
TGTTTAGTGATCATGTGAATTACATGTGTTTCATGAAAAACAATTTATGTTTTATTCTTTCTTGAAGGATTTCGTACTAGCTAACAAGATTTCCCATTTTACTAGTTCGTATTCTTCTTATGGTAGAGATTTTCAAATGTACTCTATTTTCAAACCTATTTTTGAAAACCCCTACCTTCCATGGGCGGTTGGACGGGAGATCATGTTCATGTATGCTTTAAAATGAAAATCATTTAAAACTTGAACCATGATTGGGAGGTATAGTTATATGAGATATACATTTGATCTTATTGTTGTTTCAATTGGTATCATTGAATTCTTTCAATTGGTATCAATCTTGACATTTCTTGTATACTCATATATGTTTGTATGTATGTATGCTCTCTATTCCTAGAATATCAATTTCAATTGGTATCTATTTTTCATACATATATATGTTTTATTTGTGCTTATTATATCCCTATATCTTTAAGCACAAAATCTTGTTTATGCTAGTGCTTGAGCTTCAATTTTGTTTCAATTGATTACTTTTAAATTGGTATCAAGCCTACGCACTATTTTAGTTGGTATTTCATAAAGGGGGAGAAAATTCGATTTTCATATTTACAATTGGTATTTGTGTTTCCACTCCCTTACTTTATGATAGAAAATAAAATTTTAATTTGATATCATATACTTAAAAAGAAAAATACTCTTTTTGATATTAAGATGTTTATTTGAATGTTTTAAAATTTGGTATATCAAAATTTTGTTTAAAGAAAAATTTAAAAGTTTTGATTTGTATTGCCTATATGCAAGGAGAGCTTAACATCTCTTCTACATATAGATTCATGATGAGTGTATCTTGTATTGAAGAGCTTGACAATCTTTTCTTTATGTGATACACGTGTGTAGGGGGAGCTTCACATCTCCTCTTATGCATTACATATTATACGTTATGTGAATTAGGGCTTGTCATCCCTCTTTCATGTAATGTATATGTGTAGGGAAGTTACTTAACCGTCTTTCTCTTCATGAATGTATATAGCATATAACTTTTATTTTATTGATCTATGTTTACTTTCAATTGGTATCAAGATACTACTTTGACATATTTTCAATTGATACCTTAATTGATTGTCACCCCTATTTGGTTTTAGACAAAAAAGGGGAGAACATTTTTTATTAACCCTTGTATTGATTCATTGTTTCGAACAAAAAGGGGGAGAAAAATTTATTGATTTGATTTTGATTTTACCCCTTATTGAAGATTGTTTCTTTGTATTAAAAAAAAAAGGGAGAGAAGATTTTGTTTTGTTTTGGTTTTCACCCCTTTGTTGATGATTGACAAAAAGGGGGAGAAAGATTATGGTTTATATATGCATGTTTATGTTTTTGCATATATTAAGTTTAATTTAGTTTAATTTTAATTGGTATCTAGAGCATGTTTTGTAATTGGTATCTAGAGCATGTTTTGTTTTTGAACATTTCATTGGTATCTAGAACCTTTTATTGTTTATGCATAGATATGCATGTTTCATGTTTCATGTTTAATATTCATTGCATATTTATTGTTTATTTGTTTATGCATGAGTTAAGGGGGAGCTTCTTTGAAGCTTAACTTTAATCCATGCATATATAACTCTATGAGTTTTGTCATCATCAAAAAGGGGGAGATTGTTGGCCCAAAGGCTTTCCACTCTAGTTTTGATGATGATTAACTCATGTAGTTATGTGTACTAATAATCTTGTGATTTTAGTTTCAGATCATTAATCAAGTTATTAGTTGGTGATTAGCTTCAACAAGATGATTTGGAAGCTTTCACATGTTGATTCAAGAGCCCGAGCGTAAAAGATCATATATAGCACTTGCTCGGTGGATCAAGAAGTTTTGGATCGAGTCGGCTTGGAGACGGTGCTCTACAGAAGACATCGGTACCATAGTTTAGTTTTGTGTTTAAATCCAAATTGTAAAGATTAGAATAGTATGATATGCTCAAGTTCACAACACACACGTTTTATGTTTTGAATATTGGTTTTCGGTTTTTCCGTTTTTGGTTTAACCGATCTTGGTTTTCATGAATAGATAGATTCAAAACAAGTTTACATGGTTTAATGTATATTAGATTTGTTCTATATACATGCATGCTTAATTTCCTAGACAAACTTAGTTTTGACTTACTTATTCATGTGTTTTATGTTTTGGTATTTTTAACAAAACATATTTTGGAATTAATGTCAAAAACATGAATATATGTATGTTTCAAGTATATAGGATTATATCCATATACATCATGCCTAAATGTTGTTTAAATATCATGTTTTTGTATTTGGATGAGTTTTGGACAAAACGTATTTTCTATTCAAAAATCCAAGTTTTAGAAAATACAGTTTTTAGTTTTTGGCAAAATTTCTATAACACAAAAATAGTTCAAAATGTTTGAGATTTGTGTTAAACTTTTTAACACAAGTTTGTATTTCAATGAAAAATGATAAAACTATTTTTGTGAATTTTTAGAGATTTAATGGAAATTTTTAGGATTAAAAATTACATGTTTTTGCTAACCAGAACAGTCTCTGCCAGGCTAGGTCGGTCGACCCCTACGGTCGACGGCACCAAGTAGCCGGTCGACCGTATCAGTCGACCGACGTGCACGGATACGTGCACGCTGGCCGCCACATGGTCCGGTCGACGGTACGGGCGACCGACTGTATGCAAGCAACTCTCTGTTTGTTTCGGTCGACCGGGCGGTCGACCGGTTGCTGGCAACGGTCAAAATATGACCGTTGGCCGGTCGACCGCACGGTCGACCGGTAGGGCATTTTTGGCAGTTTCTGCTGCCAACGGCTATATTTTTCTGGGGGCTATAAATACCCCATTAATGGCCAGTTTTCTTTAAGATTTTTGGTGCAAATTTTTCCTGTCTCTCTAGTGTTTTCACAGCAATCAAAAGAAGTTTTTGAGCTTTATATTGATCAATCTATTTGGTGTTTTTGTTAGGGTTTGGAAAATCAAGAAAGAGTTTTGGGAAAAGATTTTGATTCAACTTCTATATTTTGGTTCCAGTTTTTCCCAAGGATTTACTTTGAGTTTTTGATTTCCATTCCTTTGGTTTTCTCCACACTTGAGCTACATCTACTTTCTTATTCTATAGGATCTTTGTGTGGGAGAAAGAGATTGTTTGTGGTTGTTGTTTAGACCACCAAGTTGTAAACCCATTATTTGCTTTGTGCCTTGCCCTCATTGTGTTGAGGAGGTTGTGCATTTGGGTTGTATCCCTCAAGTTGTGAGGTGATCCTTGTGTTGCTTGGTGCTAATCCCTCAAGTTGTGAGGTGATTGTTTGTTAGATTGGAGTTGTGCCTCAAGGAGGAGGTTGTGTTTGTAAGGAGAGGAGTTGGGTACTCCTTGTAATTGTGATTGCCCTAAATCCTCGGTGGAGGTTCCCTTTGTGGGAGTCCTTTTGAAAATCACCTAGAGGGGGGGGGGTGAATAGGTGATAATGCTAATCAAGGGCCAAATTAAAAATATGAAGCAATGAGCAACAAATATAGAGATGAATGCAAGTGAATGAGGCAAGTCACAATCAATAGCAAGAAGTAATAGCAAGTAAAGTAAACCAATCGCAAACACAAGGATATGTTATCGAGGTTCGAGCACCCAGCTCTACTCCCCGCCTTCCCCAGAAGGATTCTAGCTACTTTCACTATCACAAAGATCAATTACAAATGGAGTACCCAACTCCTACAATTTCAGCACAATACAATTTCTAAGTAATCAAAAGATCACAAACTCTCTCTTTCAAATATCTCTTCCCTTACAAAGGTCCTTAGAGAATATTGAGAAGGAATGAAGCTCTTGTGTAAGTGAAGAAAGAAAATCAAATTCAGAGAGTATATCAAGAACACTTCTGAAAATGAATGAGAAATATCAGCACAAAAACAAGAAACAAGCTCTTTTGTAATATCCCAAACTTTTGAATTTTCTCTTGAATAAATGTTGTAAAGAAACTCTCCCCAAACACCCCTATTTATAGGAGAGGGCTAGGGTTTAGGTTTAGGAATTAATTACTGAAGATTAGGAAGTAATTAGTTCCAAATATACCCTCCAACGGATATTTAATTTCAAAAATCAAGTTAAAACAGAATTAAAAATATGCCCGTTTACTGTTCAACGGCCATATCGGTCGACTGGCCCGGTCGACCGATAGTTCAAAAATTTGACCGTTATGAACTATCGGTCGACTGGTACAGTCGACTGCTCCTGACTGAGACTTTGAAAAATAACGGTCGACTAACGGTAGCCAGCCGGTCGACCGAAAAGCTAAAGGTTGAACTATCGGTCGAAGGCCGGTAGCCCACCGGTCGACTGGTCAGATCCAGAGAGCAAACTAAAAACTTCGGTCGACTACCGGTAGCCTACCGGTCGACTGACAGACGTGCACACGGATACGTGCACTCTGCCAGAACTCCGGTCGACTGGTGGTATATAGCCGGTCGACCGGCTCAGGTCAAAAATTGAAATACAAAGGGAATTTTGAGAGGAAAATATTTTGATCAAAACTATTTTGAACATGAAATCAATATACAACATAAAAACAGATTTGTAGGAAGAAGAATTAGTGTTAAAATATTTTTGTATATATTATAGGAAATAAACTTGGAAAAGGCATACGCGTGAAAACGTGTGTGTTTGAGCTTCAAACCTACTCTCTATTCTTTAACATGCTATAAAGCTATAAAATAAATCCTAAGGACCTCTGAAGCAATCTTTGAGCCATCCAATGCCTTGCAATTGCCTTCTCTTCTATGATCCTTCCTTGATGTGCAATTTGCCTTCATTGCTATGTGGAACTTAGAAGTTTTTGCAAAAGCGAAGCGAATGAGCTCTAAACATGGTACAAAACCTGAAATTCATCTAGATCAAAACATTAGTACCAAATAGCACTTATTTGGTTTGTTATCATCAAAACACAAAACAATGGAGAGTGTAACCTCTTGGGCCAACAATCTCCCCCTTTTGATGATGACAAAACAAATAGGCTATTTACAAAAATATGGGGAGGAGAAAACTCCCCCTCAAATTATGCTATATTTAAACATTATAAATATGCTCTAAATATCAATAATTGAAATGATAAAAAGAAATGATGCACCAATTATTGAAATCAACAATACAATACAAATGAAACCTTAAAATTTGTACTTGATACCAAAAACACCAAAAATCAAAAATTTGCTCCTTGATACCAATTTATACCAAAATCATAGAGATTAAAAAAAAATATAAAAACTCATAAAACTCATAAATTCATATGGAACCAAGACCAAATGAACTTATTTTTGTACATGTAACTTATTCTCCCCCTTTTTGTCATACATCAAAAAGGGTTATGAAAAACATGTTTAATCAATAATACACATATTTAATTCTCCACAAATAAACGAAAATCTAGCAAAATCAAGTGGTTTTGTGAAAATATCGGCTAGTTGAAAATCGGTGGAAACATAATCAATATCAATATCACCTTTCTCAAAATGATCTCTAAGAAAGTGATATCTAATCTCAATGTGCTTGGTCTTACTATGTTGATTTGCATTTTTAGTTAAATGAATAGTACTAGTATTATCACAAAATTTTAATATTTTTATAATGCAAATCATAATCAAGGAGAGTATGTTTCATCCAAAGGACTTGTGCACAACAAGCCCCCGCGGCAACATACTCCGCCTCGGCGGTTGATAGAGCTACGGAATTTTGCTTCCTAGAGGACCATGAAACAAGACAATTACCGAGAAATTGACATGTCCCACTAGTACTCTTTCTATCTACTCTACAACCCGCATAGTCGGCGTCCGAATAACTAGTCATAGAAAAATCTATAGTTTTCGGATACCAAAGACCTAATCCAATCGTTCCCTTAACATAACGAATAATGCGTTTTACGGCAATTAAATGAGATTCTTGGGACACGATTGAAATCTAGCACAAAGACACACACTAAACATGATATCCGGCCTACTTGCCGTTAAATATAAAAGACTACCTATCATGCTTCTAAACAATTTAATATCAACATTTTTACCTTGTTCGTCCTTATCAAGCTTGGTTGTAGTTGCCATGGGAGTGTTGCAAGTTTTAGCATCTTCAAGTCCAAACCTCTTCACGAGTTCCTTTGCATATTTGGCTTGGCTAATGAAGTTCCCATCTTGCAATTGCTTGACTTGGAGTCCAAGGAAGAAATTGAGTTCACCCATGGAGGACATTTCAAATTCTTGTTGCATTACCTTTTCAAAATCCTTGCATAAAACTTCATTAGTAGAACCGAAAATTATATCATCAACATAAATTTGGACAATCAAAATATCATTATCAACATGCTTAGTGAATAGAGTAGTGTCTACTTTGCCTTTAATAAAATTGTTTGAAATTAGAAAACTTGAAAGCCTTTCATACCAAGCTCTTGGAGCTTGTTTCAAACCATATAAAGCCTTATTGAGTTTGAAAACAAAATCGGGATGAACATGATCAACAAAACCGGGAGGTTGAGCAACAAAAACTTCTTCATTTAGAAATCCATTTAAAAATGCACTTTTTACATCCATTTGAAAAAGTTTGAAATTTTTAAAAGATGCATAAGCTAGTGTTATCCGTATGGCTTCAAGCCGTGCTACGGGTGCAAAGGATTCCTCAAAGTCGATTCCCTCAACTTGAGTGTAACCTTGGGCCACTAACCTAGCTTTATTCCTAATGACATTTCCGGACTCATCCAACTTATTCCTAAAGATCCACTTAGTACCAATTATTGGTCTATCGTGGGGCTTAGGAACAAGGTGCCAAACTTGGTTGCGCTCAAATTGATTGAGTTCCTCTTGCATGGCAAGCAACCAATATGGGTCCGTCTCGGCTTCGAGAATGCCTTTGGGTTCAAAATGAGAAATGAAAGCAAAGTTACCATATAGGTCATGGAGTTTGGAGCGCGTTGTGACTCCTTTGGAGGCATCACCCAAGATGAGCTCCTTTGGATGATTTGTAGCATGTCTCCAAGCTTTGGGAAGTGGTTGCGCACTTTCCTCATTATCTTTTTGAACTTCACCTAAAGGTTCTTGCTTTTCTTCTTGCGCGGGTGAGTCCTTCAAGGATAGTTTCTCCAAGCTTTCACCTAATGGTTCAAACTCTACAACATTCTCAACACACACATTAGATTCTTCAAACTTAACATGCATGGTTTCTTCAATAGTAAGTGAGGATCTAATGAAAACTCTATATGCTTTGCTAGTAGAGGAATATCCTACAAAGATAGCCTCATAAGCTTTAGCATCAAATTTACCCAAATTCTCTTTAGTGTTCAAAACAAAACATTTGCATCCAAAAACTTTGAAATAGGAAACATTTGGTTTTCTAAAATGATACATTTCAAAAGAAGTTTTCGAAGAATTTTTGCATAAATAAATACGATTCGATATATAGCATGCGGTGTTTACGGCCTCGGCCCATAAATATTGAGGGAGGTCGTATTCACTTATCATTGTCCTAGCCATCTCTTGAAGTGTTCTATTTTTCCTTTCTACAACTCCATTTTGTTGTGGAGTTCTAGGACAAGACATTTCATGCTTAATTCCCTTTTCATCACAATAAGTCATGAAGAGTTGGTTAACAAACTCACCACCTCTATCACTCCTTATTCTCAAAATCAGAAAACCTTTCTCTTTTTCAACTCTTTTTCTAAAAATCTTAAAGTGAGAAAAAGTTTGATCTTTATTTTGCAAAAAGAAAACCCAAGTAAATCGAGAGAAATCATCAACTAAAACAAATGCAAATCTACTTCCATTTAAGCTTTTAGTTTTAGTTGGTCCAAATAAATCCATATGAATAATTCTAGAGGTCTAGTTGACATGATATCCTTGATTGGTTTAAAGGAAGACTTGGTTTGTTTCCCAAGTTGGCACGCACTACAAATGCGGTCTTTCTCAAAACTCAAGCAAGGAATACCCTTCACCAATTCCTTTGAATTAATTCTAGAAATATGTTCAAAAGATGCATGTCCTAATCTTCTATGCCAAAGCCATGAATTTTCATCAAAAGCATTTAAACACTTAGTAGAACACTCTACATTAAGCATGTCAATTATATAAACATTGTCATCACGAAAACCGGTCAAAATACAATCATTCGATTTAATATCAAAAATCTTACAAGAAGTATCATCAAAAACAACTTTAAGACCACGATCACAAAATTGACTAATACTAAGTAAATTATGCTTCAAACCATCAACTAAAACAACATTCTCTATAATAGGAGATGAACCAACTTGAATGTTACCTATACCAATTATCTTGCCTTTGGAATCATCCCCGAAGGTGACGGAGCCACCTTCCATGTACCTTGATAGGGTTGTGAAGTTGTTGATATCCCATGTCATGTGCCTTGAACAACCACTATCAAGGTACCACCGCTCCCTACGTCTTGGAGCCTTGGTGTGTACCTACATCAAACATTTTAGGACTTGATTTTGGTACCCACATTTTCTTGGGTCCATGAGGGTTAGAACCATTAACCCAAACAAGATTATTTGAGCTATGCAATTTATCATAACAAAATTTAGCTAAATGTCCATTTTTGCCACAATATGTACATCTATAAACTCTACCATATTTAAATGCATAATGGGTGTGTGTTTTGTGAGCATTGGCATTGTGAGCATGAAAAGATTTAGCATGAGAAGCATTAGAAGTATGAGCATGTGGAATCTTATCATGAGAAACTTTAGCATGAGATGTATGCTTTTTGGAAAATTTTTCTTCAAGTTTCTTTGTATTAAAAGCACAATCTTTTAAAACTTTTTCAAAATCACTCATTTTAGCTTTAAAAGAAGAAATTTCATTATTATCAACAATAGGGGTTTTACCCTTACAAGAAATCTTATAAGAATGAAATTCATTTGAATGCAAATAAGATTAGAAGAAAGATCCTCTTTTTCTTGTGAAATCAAAGCAAGTTGAGATTTAAGAAAAGCAACTTCCTTTTGTAGTTTAAAACACTCCATTTTCTTGTTATCATAAGTTTCGGAAAGTTCTACAAAAGCATGCACTAGAACTTCCTTACTTAAATCATCATCATTATCATCTATAGATTCAAGAGTTTGAGGGGTTACCTTGGGTGTGTTTGCCATGAAACACATGTTTGCGGTGTCCGCCTTTTCTTCATCTTCGGACTCGCTTTCCGAATCCCAAGTGGCCTTGTAAGCCTTCTTTTCGTCTTGCTTTCTTGGCTTGAAGGAGGAAGTCATTTTCTTCTTGAATTCCGGGCAATCGGCCATGATGTGTCCGGGCTTGCGGCAATTGTAGCAAATGATCTTTCGCTCCTCTTTACCTTCAAACTTTCTCCGAAAATTTTGCTTGTTCTTCCGGTACATCCTCTTGATGTTGCGCACGAGGAGGGAGAGCTCCTCATCTTCTTCTTCATCTTCATCTTCGTCTTCAATGGTGGAGGAAGAAGACTTGAAAGCGATAGACTTCTTCTTTGTTGGAGCCGCCTCTTCTCTTGCTTTCTCTCCATCTCATAGGTTTTGAGGTTTCCTATGAGACATATGATGTCCATCTCGTCTTTGTCGTTCAATTCCTTAAAGGTAGTAGACTTGATCTCCCAAGATGGAGGAAGAGCCCGTATCACCTTGCGTACCTTTTGGTCGTTGGAGATGATGTCACCTAATGAAGAAAGACCATTAGTGATTTTTGTGAAACGAGTAATCATGCAATCAATTGTTTCATCATCTAGCATCTTAAATGATTCATATTGAGACCGCAAGAGATCTACTTTGGCTCTCTTGACTTGTGAGGTCCCTTCATGCGTGACCAATAAGTGTTGCCACATCTCATAGGCGGATTGGCAATGAATAACACGTGTAAGGTCATCCTCATTCAAGGCGGTAAGAAGGGAGTTTTGGGCTTTTGAGTTAGCCTCATACATCTTAAAGTCAAGGTCGGTCCAAGTGCCCTCATCACCATCGGGTGCCTCATAGGGTTTGGTCAAGGATTTGGCAACTAAGCTACCTAGTGATTGCAAAAATATAGTCATCCTAACCTTCCAAATAGGGAATTAAGGCCATCAAATTTAGGTGGGGATTTAATGTTGTCGGCCATGTTTACTAGTGTATGAATGGATGAATGAAAATGTTGATTAGCAATATTTTAGGATCTCTCTAAGGATGTTAAGCCAAACCTAGAGTCCAAGCTCTGATACCAATTGAAAATCACCTAGAGGGGGGGGTGAATAGGTGATAATGCTAATCAAGGGCCAAATTAAAAATATGAAGCAATGAGCAACAAATATAGAGATGAATGCAAGTGAATGAGGCAAGTCACAATCAATAGCAAGAAGTAATAGCAAGTAAAGTAAACCAATCGCAAACACAAGGATATGTTATCGAGGTTCGAGCACCCAGCTCTACTCCCCGCCTTCCCCAGAAGGATTCTAGCTACTTTCACTATCACAAAGATCAATTACAAATGGAGTACCCAACTCCTACAATTTCAGCACAATACAATTTCTAAGTAATCAAAAGATCACAAACTCTCTCTTTCAAATATCTCTTCCTTACAAAGGTCCTTAGAGAATATTGAGAAGGAATGAAGCTCTTGTGTAAGTGAAGAAAGAAAATCAAATTCAGAGAGTATATCAAGAACACTTCTGAAAATGAATGAGAAATATCAGCACAAAAACAAGAAACAAGCTCTTTTGTAATATCCCAAACTTTTGAATTTTCTCTTGAATAAATGTTGTAAAGAAACTCTCCCCAAACACCCCTATTTATAGGAGAGGGCTAGGGTTTAGGTTTAGGAATTAATTACTGAAGATTAGGAAGTAATTAGTTCCAAATATACCCTCCAACGGATATTTAATTTCAAAAATCAAGTTAAAACAGAATTAAAAATATGCCCGTTTACTGTTCAACGGCCATATCGGTCGACTGGCCCGGTCGACCGATAGTTCAAAAATTTGACCGTTATGAACTATCGGTCGACTGGTACAGTCGACTGCTCCTGACTGAGACTTTGAAAAATAACCGGTCGACTAACGGTAGCCAGCCGGTCGACCGAAAAGCTAAAGGTTGAACTATCGGTCGAAGGCCGGTAGCCCACCGGTCGACTGGTCAGATCCAGAGAGCAAACTAAAAACTTCGGTCGACTACCGGTAGCCTACCGGTCGACTGACAGACGTGCACACGAATACGTGCACTCTGCCAGAACTCCGGTCGACTGGTGGTATATAGCCGGTCGACCGGCTCAGGTCAAAAATTGAAATACAAAGGGAATTTTGAGAGGAAAAATATTTTGATCAAAACTATTTTGAACATGAAATCAATATACAACATAAAAACAGATTTGTAGGAAGAAGAATTAGTGTTAAAATATTTTTGTATATATTATAGGAAATAAACTTGGAAAAGGCATACGCGTGAAAACGTGTGTGTTTGAGCTTCAAACCTACTCTCTATTCTTTAACATGCTATAAAGCTATAAAATAAATCCTAAGGACCTCTGAAGCAATCTTTGAGCCATCCAATGCCTTGCAATTGCCTTCTCTTCTATGATCCTTCCTTGATGTGCAATTTGCCTTCATTGCTATGTGGAACTTAGAAGTTTTTGCAAAAGCGAAGCGAATGAGCTCTAAACATGGTACAAAACCTGAAATTCATCTAGATCAAAACATTAGTACCAAATAGCACTTATTTGGTTTGTTATCATCAAAACACAAAACAATGGAGAGTGTAACCTCTTGGGCCAACACCTTTGTGGACAAGCTAGTGGATTGGAAATCCTTCACGGTGGTGAAGGCGGGGATGTAAAGCTGGGTGCTCGAACCTCGAAACATATCTTGTTTTTTGCGCTTGATCCCTTGGCTCTCTCTCTCTCTCTCTCTCTCTCTTTACTTTGTGCCTTGCATCAATTCATATTATTCATTCATAATTGCTTGGCTTGTTTGAGTGTACATCTCTTGTTTATTGCAATTAGTTTTTAAATTTCGCATTAAGTTCATTAGATTAGCATAATCACCTATTCACTACCCCTCTAGGTGATTTTTCATTTAGCCCTTCCAGCTGGAGTAGTAGAGAAATACTTGTACACAGTCACGACCTGTATTACCCAAGAATCGCTTCTGAGGATTACCAGAAGCTGACAGGGAACTATCAAGTCAAAGAAGCTCTTAAGTCGTCAACCGGCCCAGAGCCTAGAGACTGACGATTTTCTTACATTGATTATGTCTTATACGGCATCCTGCCTGATGATACAAAAGAAGCGGCTGCCATTAGAAGGAAAGCCCCAAATTCTACTATAATGCGATTACGTGAACACTGTATCGTCGGTCGCATGACAGGATCTTGCTTCATTGCCTGTCACAAAAAGAGGCACAGGAGGTATTGAAAGAAGCCCATGATGGCATGTGTGGAGCCCATAAACCTAGCCCAAAACTTGGGGATCGACTCCAAAGGTTGGGATATTATTGGCCTAAGATGATCACTGATGCCATCACTTATGCCAAAAGATGTCACGCCTGCCAAGTGCATGGTGATTTCATCCATCAAGCACCAGGATACCTCCACTCTACAACTTCTACCTGGCCATTTGAGATGTGGGGCATGGACGTGTTGCCCTATCGCCCCACCATCATCAAAAGGACATCGGTTCATTTTAGCCATAATCGATTACTTCTCTAAATGGGCAGAAGCCATTTATTTAAAGGAGGTAAAGTCATCTGATGTGATCAAATTCGTTAAACATCACGTCATCTACCGTTTTGGTGTACCTCGGTGAATTGTCCATGATAATGGATCCCAGTTCGTCAGTCAGGCTTTCCAGAGGTTCTGCACTAAGTTCAGAATCCAGAGTATGTCCTCAACGACATACTACCCCGCCGCTAATGGTCTCGCAGAAGCTTTCAACAAGACCATTGGCAAGCTCTCAAGAAATTCGTCTCGAAAAGTCAGCGTGACTGGGACGACAAGTTAGGTGAATGCTTATGAGCCTATCGCACAATTGTTCGAACCCCAACTAAAGCTACGCCATTTTCTATGGTATATGGGTGTGAAGCCGTGCTTCCACGAGAAATTTAAATTCCATCTCTACGTGTTGTCTTGACAGCAGAGATGACAAAGGAGGAGAAACATCGACTGCGACTCCAAGAACTGGAAGACTTAGATGATAAACGTCTACGGCCCAACAACAAATCGAGCTCTACCAAGCCCGGATTACCAGAGCCTTCAACAAGAAAGTTAAGGCACGAACTTTCAAGAAAGGTGACCTTGTCTTAGCCGTCAGAAGACCTATGGTAATGACACATAAGACAAAAGAAAAATTCCAGCCCAAATGGAAGGACCATTTGTACTAGAGTCAGTCTACTCAAATGGAGCATATCGCCTCATAACTTCAAACGGTGATACACTCATGATGCCAATCAACGGCAGATTCCTGAAGAAATACTATCCTTAATAGTACTTTTCCTCTGATCAAGTTAATATTACACCTCTGATCAAAACTCCAGATCCAAGAAAAGTTTCTTTCCTTACTAGGTCACATCACGATAGATCAGTGACAAGCTAATCGGGCCCTGACCGCACCATGATGTATGATGAAATATTGAGAAAGAAACAAAAGGCGAAACTTGGGTTTTAGTATTGCTCTCTCCATTAACGTCCGACGCCTCCGGCGGCTAAGGACAGAGGAAAATGTTGGCTTCTAAGCCCAACATAAGTCTTCGATAACTCATCATGCTGAGGGGAATAGCATGGCTAGCCCAACTCAAATGGTAGTTAGTAAAGGCACACCAAATCCGTTGATAGCTGAGGGTTTGCTAAAAATCCTATGTGGACTTGGTCTCACTCTCTCCTCCAAACTCCCTTACCAATTCTCATATACAGAATGGTAAGTCCACGAAATACAGTCATTGCTACGTTAACATTATACCTCTAGTAATGAAAAATCTCAGTATTCCCTAGTAAGTACAAACCTTACTTGTCTCAACTCTATATGGAGTAGCAAGCCTTCAAATTTGTCAAGTTAACACTACACCTCTGACACTTTAAACTTCACTTGTCAATTCTCATCAATAGAATGATAAGTCTTCAAAATTAAAATCAATCACTATCAAGTTAACATTACACCTCTGACATTTCAAATTCTACTTGTCAATTCTCATCAGTAGAACGACAGGTCCCCAAATTGCTCCCATCACGAGCCAATTTTTGTCAAGTTAATACCACACCTCTGACAAATTACTGTTAAGTTTAACATTACACTTCTAACAGTGATTAAGTTACTGCCAAGTTCAATATTAAACCTCTGACAGTCATTTTCCCTCAGTCTTCCATATCAAAACTGAAATGAGTGATGATAAGTTTAACATTACACCTCTAGCGTCCAGGTCATTGCTAAGTTTAACAATACACCTATGGCCATGACTTTCCCTCGGACTTCTTTGTCGAAGTCGAGATGACCATTGCCAAGTTCAAAATTACACCTCTAGCATTACCCTCACTGCCAAGTTAAACATTACACCTATGACAGTGACACTTTCAGTTTTCCCAAATGAAGCTGGAACACTCTTGAGTTAAGTTAATATTACACCTCTGACTCACACCTTGTCAAGTTAACATTACACTTCTGACAAGACTATATTCAACCCGTTAAGTTAATATCACACCTCTAACGGAAAAAGTCCTCCTAGATTCCCCGCGAGTCTAGTCTCACTTGTTATTCTCGTCAACAGAGTAACAAGTCCACTTAAAAAACGTTAGGTTAACATTACACCGTTAACAGTTTTTTTCACTAAATCCCCAGCTGGGTCTTAGTCAAGTTAATTCCAAACCTCTGAGGAAAACTCATCCTCCCTGGGGGTACAAATTTCACTTGTCATTCTCATTTATAGATTGGCAGGTCCACAAGAATTATCTCACTTCTGTCAAGTTAATATCACACCTCTGACAGCATTGATGAATTTCCTGAAACAGGATTTTCCTAGAAACTTTGACTCATTAGGATTATTATCATATTTTTAGCAAGTCAAAAATCCTTTACTTCTATTCATCTGATTTTTAATGCAAAAAAGGAATTCAAGACAATAGAAGAAGACAAGGAAAAAGTATCGCTTTTATTTATATTCAGACACATGAAAGTGATACAAGACGCTCTCTTATACAATAAGATTGAGTGTTACAATACATGAGTACAAAGAAGTCCCTCTCTCTCAGTAAAAGGTTGCACTCACTCCCTAAAGCATTCTCACCACTCCAAATACAAGATGTTTGGAAGGGTGCCAAAGAAGGTCTGAGCACTATTGTGACGATCGGATGCTGATTACATCATGATGCATGACGTAAACATCGAAGGAGTCCATCGTTGACCAAGAACAATGGTGTTTCTTGAGGTCGAAATGCAGCAAAGCCTTTTGATTCCACCCGACCAACTGGTGTAGGTCATAATCCTTCGTTGATGAACATCTTAACCACCAGAAAGTCATCCAATGAATATGAATTTTTCATCGATGTCACTTCTGGGGTGAGGTTGGTGAAGGGAGAATCTGAGACCTTACAGGTGATGTCCTCTTTCCCGTGACCTGCTAGAGGACCATACCCGCCACCATACCCACTGTGACCATGATGAACCCAGGGGCATTGCCGGTGCGTCATATCCAATGAGGTCTTGACGGATGTCATCAGTCGTACAAATCCTTGTCTCCCATAAATAGGAGCCTTGACTTCTCCTCCAGTGCTCGACCATCAAACGAGTCCCTGGCCGATATATTCTCCCAAGAGCCCAGCGAATGTGCGAAAGACTGATTAAGGCTACCCGCGGGAAGTAAAAACCAGAGGGTTAGAATTCTAAAACAGAAAGACTAAAGAACAGACGCGACTATAGCTGTAAACTTTAGACGAAGGGATGACCCGCACAGAAAGTCAAAATTCTGTTACGGCAGAAACAGACGCGATCGAGGTTGTGGACTTCAGATACACACAGATCTGAACGCAGTCTAGTTTTAGGCCCGCGTCTAAAATATGAGACGCGAAGAGAACCAGACGCGAAAATTGCCACATCCTTGTTCGAGAAACAAGGGTTGCTACATCCAAGTCTGAAGCCCTCGGCCAGAATTAAAAATCTTTTAAGTCAACAACCTTGAACGCGAGCTCTATATGCAAAGCTCGCGTCTCACAGTCCAGATACAGAGTTCATCACACTTGCGTCAGAGGACTTTAAGTTAGAGTTCAGACTCAATCAACGTGCGCTTCATCAAGAAGTTTAAAAGGCGCGACTTTCAGATAATGGGCGCACCAGTTTGGCTTCAAGAGAAGGTCAAGAGAGTGAATCTCTTTAAGGGACAGCAAAATCGAAAGCCAGTTAAGCTGAGTATTTCATGGTGACAATTAATTCCTACCCAAGAACCCTCTAGAGGTTGAACTTTTGGCATCAAGGTGCGGATATAAAAGGTACTCAGAGGGACACTTTTTGATCTTGAAATCACTTGACAGTGATAATCTTCAGGGAAGACTAAAGAAAAGCATGAAAGTTTTGAGTTTTTGCTGTCCATGGGGGCACATTCCATTGAAGAAAGAAGATTAAGTCAAAATAAAGACCCTCAGAGCGCCTGCTCTTAAGGGAAACAGTCTAAGCAATGGACTGTTAAGGGGGCGGGTCCTATTTATAGGCCAGCCATAAGGCCTGTAATTAATGGCATAAAAATCAGAGCCATCGGCCTTAATTCCCGCACGAATGTCGAAGCCCAATAAAGAGCTGACGCTGGATTGCCGCTTCGAGAAATATCGAAAGACGCAAGTCCCTAATCGTCAACGCCGACTTGGCATTTAAAGATTTAACGTTAAAGCCCAATAAAGAGCTGACGCGTGGACTGCCGCTTCGTGAAACATTAAAGGATACAGGTCCCCAATCGTCAACGCCGACTTGGTATTTAAAGGTCCAACCAAATCTTTAAGAAGGATTGCATGGGACGCTTGGGAGGTTGCGTCAAGCGCAGACTCAAAGGTCGCGTCCTGAACCCGCGTCCCCTCATGTTCCTGAAAGCTACATTCTTTTCATTCCTGCTAAGAGATCCGTGACCGCGTCTCTTGGAGTGGTTCAGAGCCGCGTCTCCTCAGTGAATGGGGTCCATTCAGAGGTTGCTTCTTGAGTCCGCATCAACTTAAAAATTGCGTTCTGAAGCTGGCGTCCTCAAGGACTAGAGAAGGCCCATGTCGTCCACGAGGAGCCCGGAACTGCATCTCCATTGCGAAACGAAAGTTGTGCCTTCATTATAAACTCAATACAACCTGAGTTTGCGCCTTATCAAGGGTCTAGAGACGCGTCTCTACTGAGCCAGTGTCGCGTCCCCATCAATTGGCAGAGATCCATGCATCAGTTTTTGAGGAGCGTAAGACCGCGTCTCCACTGCATCCTGACAGAATCAAGGGCCGCGTCAATGGATCTGCGTTCGTTCATAAATATGAAGGCCGCGTCCCCCTTATTGAAGAATATAAGTTCACGTCTCAGAATAACGCTTTTTTTGTCCTTAAGCTGGAGCTACGCCCTGATCGAAAAGAAAGGTTCATGTGTCTTCCTTGATAAGCCTGAACGACGTCTTCAGTAATGAGTCAGGGCCGCATCTCCCAGGATCGTGTCTCCACTATGAGTGAAAATCGCGTCTCGCTCAAAAACTCAGTTCAGCCTGAGTTTATTATTCATTGCCGACTAAAGATTACGACTACAGTTATGAAAATCGAGAGTTCATCCACAGCAAGTAAAGAACTTAAAAGATGAAGATGGAGCAAAATTTCGAATACTTTTATTATTTGATTCAAAAATTGTAAAAGTAGTACAAACACTCTTGACAAATAGAGTGTTTAAAAAAAAAGGTGAACAAATACAAAAAGGAGAAGAAGGCTAATAATCTTGCTTCGTCAAAGAATGGATTTGTTCTCAGAGATGGTGCATCTCGTGCTAACGTGCCTTTTCAGCCTCCACCAGAGCTTGGACCCGCAGCTCCTCTTCAGACAAAAATCTATTCGCAGCTAGTTGCGCTTGAAGAGACTCCAATCTGGAGGAATAAGCAGAGAGGTTTTCTTCAACCTGTGTCTTGGCAGTTTCCAGCTCCTTCAGCCTTTTTCTAGCAGCGACAAGCTTCTGCTTATTGGTCTCGATCAAGGCCTGTGCCCTGGCGATAGTAGCTCGAGCAGTGACAATAACCTGCTCTGCATTCTGTATGACGATTTTAGATTCCTTGGAATCGCCAATCAGCCTTTGGTGGTCAGCTTGGAAATGCTAGAGATGGCGGGCCTCATCAGCTATTTGTTCCTCCATCTCCTTTCGCTCATGTTCTTGAGCGGTAAGAAGCTTACTCAGAGTTATCGGGGCCTCATTTACTGAGCCAGCATTCTCCAGAGTCTTGAGCTCCTTCAGGTGGCTCCCCAGCTGCTCCACCAGCATCAGGCATGGCCTAGCCTGCGAAGGACTCCCAGTATGACCAATATTCTCGATCTGATTTTCGAGAAGCATTCAGGCAAACTCGAAAGAGCTGCCCCCAGAAAGGATGAGGTCAACACAAGATCTCATGGAAGTAAAAAATTGCTGCACCATTTGACGTGCTAGCTCTTCCATCATGTCGTTAGCTGGAGATAACCCTGCTGATGTACTCCCGGGCCACCTTTTCATGACAGGGTGAGAGACGGAAATCAGTTCATCTTGCGCATGAGTGAGGCCGACGATAGGTTCGTCAGGTACTGAGGTAGTCACCGATACCTCTGGGACGGTTATTGTCGTAGCAGCCTCCACTGCAACAGAAGCAACAGCAAACCTTGCGGCATTGGGTTCCCCAGCCGAAGCTTGAATTGTACTATCTTCTGCGCCAATGCTTGCCGCGGGATCCTCTACTTGAGCTACCCAGTGCTCTCTGCAAACCACTAAAATGTCAGTGATGATAATAAAAAGGAGAATTTTAATACGTCGGTATTCTCTTACCAAATTGAGGATCTGAAGATGGCGAATTCCTAGATAGATCGTGTGGGGTGGAGGCCTCCCGACCCCAACGGTCGCAATCTCTTGAGGCATCCCGGTAATAGGAGCCTCAGGGGCCCTCTTGCGGGCAAGCTCTTGAATCATCTCCTCGATATGAGAGGAGGTGTGGCTTCACTGTCGACAGCCAGCCCTGAAAATCAAAAGTATATCAGAACCCTTCCCTAACTTGAGAAGGAGACGGTTCAAGAAAACAAGAAAAGTACCTTCGGTAGCAGCAATTATTGCTATCGGTGAAGCTGTCAAGGGTCGCATCCTTGTATTTCTTCCTCTAAAATATGCGAAAATTTGCTTATATCAGGAAGAGCGGGTTCGTCGCCAAAATTAACTTCTTCGCCAGAATAATACCCATGTTCTTCGGACGATGAAGATGACAGTTCAACACAAGCGGGCTCAGCAATCGAGACTTACTACTGAGTACCCCAGCAGTAGGGCTGGGATCGACAACCCGTGAAGTGGGCATCAATACACTGGGAGACCCAGGCTGTTGCATCTCAACCCTTCTCTCATAAACTGAAGAAGGCCCACGCTGAGTTGAGACCCCTGGGATTTTCAAAGTCATCCCTCCCTACCAAGTCAACTTCGGGTCGCTCAGCCTCTTCAGCCATGATGGGTTCACCTGCAAATTCCCCTTCTTCCAGGATCATGGGGCCCCTGCTGCGTAGACCACGAGGACGAAGAGGGGGATCTCCTCTTCTCTTCCTTTTCCTCTTCCTCCCTCTGTTCCTTAACACCAGAAGGAACTACCTCGGGCATTAAAGCTTCACCTCCGATTCTCTCTTAGCCTTCTTCGGGAAAGGCTCACCCTTGGAAGTAGAGCCGTGGGAACGTTTGGACACAGCCTGCCGACTCTTTCTAATGGACTGCTCCTTGGGTGCTGCTGCCCTCGATCCCGTCTCTGTTTCCCCTCCTGTTTCTTTCTCGGCTGCCTGATATTGTCTATACCTCGCACGCATTTCTTGGACTCTAATTTGTCCTATAAGATGCCTTGATGCTCTTAATGCATAAGGATTTATTCCGAAACCAGGCATCTTGCTAGCCAGGGAGTACAAAGGACAGAAGCTGAGGCTAGTGTAACAGTTGGGCATCTTGTGAGGCAAGCTGAAAACAGCTTTTGTCCCTCTAGCCCACGCTATAGTACCATGCCCGAGCACCCTCAAATAAATTCCCGCTGAAGGAGAATTAGCATTAGGGTTACCAATATATAATTGATCATAGCCGAACTATCAAGCAAAACGACTCGGCATATAAGGCTCGATCGTACATGAGTTCCTTGCCAAAAGAGCAGATACCCAGGCCGAATATTAATCAGCCACCAGAAGGCTCCCGATGGTAGCCTGCGAAATCATCTGGTCTCGCAAGGTCAGAAAATTTATCCCCGTAAGATGCATCAGCAATCTCGGGAAGTAACGGTCGAGCTGGTAGTTTGAAGCGTTCAGAATACATTTCCGAACGTAGAACATATAGTAGTTAGACAAGCTCGAATTCTCCAGCTTCTGCACAAAAGGGACAAACCCCTCAGAAGAGGCACCGCCGTCATCAGTGAAGGGCAGTGCATAACGTACCAAGCCATAAAGTACGTATATGGAAGCTCGATCCTGGGGTTAGGGGTCTTTACTTTGGCCTTCCCTTCGAGTCAACCTCTGGTCTACCCTTGAAGTCGACAATGGCCTCCACTTGGCACAGGTTTTAACCAGAGCCTGTAATCCACTTTGAATTCAGCCACCATTACTGGAAGAAGGGCGATAGACTTTCCGTAGGCCAACAAAACCGCCGGGTACACCACATCGACGACAATTACTTCATGTGGCAGTGTTGGCACCACACAACGCTTCAGCCATAGCATAAGGAAGCCCGCCAACAGCGCCCGGTCAGAAATGGGAACTCGGGCCTGATGATGAAAACTTTCAAAAATCGTATCAGGTTTGAAAGTATCCTCATTTGACTCCGTGGTGTAAGAGCTCGCAAAGGCATTGATCCTCTCAGTAATTTCTTCATCAGTGCTAGGAGCCAGGCTGGTCACTGGGCTGTCCTTCTCATTTATACCATTGACTAGGTAACTCACCCAGGACATCTGCTTGATACCCCTAGTTCTCCAGGAGGTTATTTGGCCGCAGATGTGAAAGTGACACAACACTTCCCAGTATGTCTCTTATACTTGAGGGCTCTCCTTTTTAAGAGATGAAGTTCTTTAGAAGTCGGAACGTATTCTTCATAAGGGGGCATCTCCATAACAAGCCCGAGACTTCATACAGCTCATGAAGAGCTATCCCCATCTCTCCGACTGGAGTAAAAAATGTGCCCGTCAAAGGATTATAGTGCTCCAGGATGCCATAGGAATTATAGGAACTTTGCGGGAGGCCATACTGCACAGCCCTGATCGAGTGGTACAGCCCCACCTGTTGCAGCAGAGCTCCAAGTTCGACAAGGACAAATCCAACCATCCTACCCCACCAGGATCTGTTGGAAGAATGAACCTACCCAAGTAGATGGAAACGACGAGAAAATGACCCCTCACTTTCATGAACTGATTGATGAAGGTGGTGCCAAGCTAGGGGTTTCCCCTCTCGGATATTCAGATTTGACAAATCTGGGGAATAAACCAAAGACCTCTTCCCATGGTCGGCAGAGAGTGTATTTCTTTGGTACCTAGTCTTCCAAAGAGAGACACGGAGACAAATCGGGAAAGATCCCAATCCATCGCATGGTGAACAGACATGTGCTGAAGATAAGACAGGGGATAAATCCTCTCCATATTGGAAGAAAGAACTTCCTATCCCCTATCTGACGGAGCCACTTATAATCTCCGTCGTGCAAAATCCTATCATCCTCGTCAATGTCGTCACCAAAGAAGAAGACAGGCTTCCGTAATGGAGTGCGAGAATCTGTCTCAAACAGTCCATTAGAGATAATCTCCCGGAGGGTCACCATACTGGCCTTGGAGATCCTCTCCTTTCGCTCCTTCGACTTACCAATAGTCATAGGAGTAGTTCTCTGAAGCACGAAGGTTAGATTACGATCAGCACCGCCTACGTGCCCAAAGTGGCACTTTTTGGACAAAGGGTTGGAGGAGTATCGTACTGCAAAGAGAATAATACTTGGTCAGAAATCTGAAAGAAAATGGCTAAGTGTTTGAAACTCAAACGCAAGAATGAGTCTAGACGCAAAGATCATCAAAATCTGTGTCCAGACTCAAAGAATACGAGGCTTGCATGAAGGCCGCATTTCAAAATCCAGGACTTAGAAAAATTTCTAAGTATCGGACTCAGACGCGAGATTCATTAAAACCTGCGTCTGATCCTAAAAACACAAGAATTGTAAGAAGTCCGCGTCTGAACTCCCACACTTAGAAATATTCTGAGCATTGAGTCTGAAACGCAAGGCTCAATGAGGCCCTGCATTCAACAAGCAGATATGGACTCAAGTTGATAAAGGAAGGATACAGAGGTCGTCAAACATGCGCCTTGTCTATCAACTCAAGAACCGTGCCTGAAGATCGAACACGGACATGAGCCGCGTTGGCGGTTCACATTCAAAGGGATTTAAGAGTTGAAAGAACTCTATAAGCCCCCTTAATGACGGAAACCAAATCAGATGGTTTTACTACCTGAAATATGGGCCTCCTGCATGGAAGAACCACCCATTTGAATCTCCAGAGCGACAGCGCTCAAAGAAGAAGAAGCGGGTTTGGTCTGGGGGCCATTTCGACCGTGAAATCACTGTGAAGGTGGTGAAAATGGAAGAAAGCTTTGAGTTTTTTTCCTTAACCCTAAAAGAACTCGACGAAGAAGAAGAGTCTAATGATGACTCTGAAAGACTGTTGTCTTTTATAGACACAATCCCCAGAGATCACGGCGCTTGGTTCGAGGCCTAATCCTCATCCAACGCGTGGCGTGCATATTAAATGCAGCGCAAGATTTGCGCGCCAATGGAAAGATGTCCCTTCAATTCTGCGGACATGTGGCAACGCGCCCACAACACGGATTTGTGTT
Source organism: Agave tequilana (assembly GCA_038442645.1). Classification (NCBI taxonomy): domain Eukaryota; kingdom Viridiplantae; phylum Streptophyta; class Magnoliopsida; order Asparagales; family Asparagaceae; genus Agave; species Agave tequilana. The sequence continues at coordinate 70,703 of JAVJIF010024625.1, forward strand.
CAACGGAAAACCACGTTCCTCCAAAAGTCGCGCCTAGTTCACAGAGTGAAAGCTGCGTCTTCATCTCAAAGGACTCATCCCTACAAGAGTCGCGTTTCTGCAGCAAACTAATGATGCGTCCCCACTTCTAATGAGGACTACGTCTTTAAAGCAATATGACCCCTGCGTCTACAGGACTTGCATTCAGTCTTTGCAGTTCAACAGTACACTGACACAAGAAGATGATTGTTTACCCCTGGTTCAAAGTACACCAACAAACAAACTCAAAGCACTGGGGAGGTCTAGATTGCGTATCTAGATACTCACCACGATCATTCCTGGCGGCTTCAAAGGGTTTCACAGTACACTCACGAAGACCATATTCCAGACATGATCAAGTTCAGAAATCTCGAATGATTGTCAGTTCAATCATGAGAAGAATGATTCAACCAGAGTCCAAAGTATTTTGAAATCCGTCCAGTCAACCGCGGAAATATCGAAAATTTGGAGGGGGTTCTATAGACGGTGTATAAAAATCACTAAAGACGAGTCATCAAAAATCAGTCCAAACTAATTGATTATAGCCGAACTGTGCCACCAAGACGCGAGGGTCGAAACCCGCGTCTCAGCATCACTGTGCCACCAAGACGCGAGGGTTGAAAACCCGCGTCTTAGCATCACTGCGCCACCAAGACGTGAGGGTCGAAACCCGGTCTCTGCATCACTTTACTTAGCACCAAGACGTGAGGGTTGAAACCGCGTCTCTGCATCACTGCAGAACCAAGACGTGAGGGTCGAAAACTCGCGTCTCAGTTATAACTGCCCTCGTTATTGGGTCAATTACTGCCACATAATAAGAAAGTTAACCCCCATTATGGAGCATTTTTAGGGGGCACGTTCACCCCTGAAACCTCTATAAATAGTCCCGTTTTCTATGGAGAAGGGGTCGGGTGATTAGATAATTCTTGGAGAAGAATTTCGCCTGTGAGCTTGTAGAAGCACCAAGACTTTCATCAAAAAGAAAGAGAGAGTTCAACTTCGAACAACTTGCTGCGTACAAGTTAATCTTTGCCTACAATCTCTTTGAGATTCCTAGTCGACAGGAGTTGTGTTACTCCGTCTGCTATCCAAAGAGAGGATTCCCAAAAGGTCCTGACGTTCACCTGGTCAACGGAAAACAAGATTCACTTTCTACCGTCACACCAAGAACCAGCATTAAACAAAGGGGAGATTCAATTCTGAACATCTTCCTCCCTGTAGTTGGAGTATTAATCCATTGTAATCTTCATTGATTCAAGAAAATTTTACAAGGAACTTCTCCTACCAAAGAACTTTAGTTTAACTATTGTGTATATCCTGTTCTAAGACATGTGCATTTATATAATGATCATATTGGTTTATATTTCGTTTTTGCTTCATGTTTTGATTACATATTAAGATGTAATTTTTCATTAAAACTTGTGTATATACTTGCACAACTAGTGAGCCACAAATGGATTATTACATGTTTGTACTAAATGCTCATTTGTACCTATTAGATGTACTAGTATAGCCTAGTTTTGATGATTAGTACATTTCAACTCGTATTCCCCATTTTGTACAGTTTTTGGTATGTGTTTAGCTTCATGGTATATGGTAATTTTGTTTTAAAAACTTTAGATATACATGTATACCTTTGAGTCATTTGCTTTTCATGCAAATTTTCTGTTATGGACTCATTTGTGTTTAGGGAGTATATGTATACCTTTAGATTTAGACAAACATACATATGCCTTGAAGTTAGTATTATTTTTTTGAAAATTAGATTTTTATATTTTTATGATTATAAAGGATTCATATTGAGCTTAATTGTCTATTCCCATGATTTAGTTGATTACATGATTCTCATACTCACATTATTCTTATTTACTCATGATTTTTGTTTTCATGAGCTTTATATGTGCTTTATAGACTTGAGGTCGATGATCGTGTGACTTACATATTTTTTATGAAAATATCATGCTTTATTCTTACTTGAAGGATTTCGTGCTAGTTTCAAGATTATCATAAAACTAGTGCGTATTTCTTCATATTGGAAGAGTTTTCATACTTGTCAAAATTATTTTCAATCCTATTTTTGAAAACACCTTCCACGAAGGGCGGATGGATGGGCGACTAGCCTGGTGAGCCTAATTGAAAATCTTTTTAACATGTGCATGAAAGGGAGGTATTATGAGTATACCACTTGATCCTCATTGTATTTTTAATGGTATCTCAATTGATATTTTCATGTTTGTATACTCATATTTTATTTTTCTATATATGTATGCTTCAAACTTCAAATAGTATCAATTTCGATGGTATTTACATTTTCATACATCTATAGTAATTTGATTGTGCTTCCTATATCTTACATTTATAGTACAAATTATGTTTATGTTAAGCTTGCTTTACTCCTAAATGTCAATTATTTTCAATAAGTATCTTATACAAGCTTATGCATTATTTTTTTTGGTTGGTTTCATAAGGGGGAGAAAATTCATGTTTTTATCCTTCAAATGGTATCTTTCAATAGATTCATTTTCAATTGATATCTTACACCCACTCTTTATGATTGAAAAATACTTTATTTGGTATATGCTAACATTTTCAATATTGGTATCAGGTTCATTTAAATTTGTATCTATATTGATATGAGTTATGCTTACCTAAATCAATTTGGTTTTTACTTTCCATTGGTATCAAAAACTTACAAGGACATTTTTTTGATATCAAGTTACTTTGAAATTGATTGTTACTTTCAATTGGTATCAAGATTTTCTATATATATATATATATCTTTCAATTGGTATTAGAAATATACAATGTGTCATTTTCTATTGGTATCAATATTTACAAGGTGTTTTTTAATTGGTATCAAGATATTTTCACATTGATATTTTTAGTATCTCAACTTTTGTTTACTTTCAATTGGTATCAAAATTTTTGTTGGTATCTTCAAAATATTTTGTTTATTTCAATTGGTATCATAAATTGGTATCATGATGTTTCGATGTTATACTTCATCCTAAATTGATATATTTTTCTATTGGTATCATAATGTTTTGATTTGTATTGCTTATATGTAAGGAAGCTTAACATCTTCGCTATATATAGATTCATATTGAGTGTATGTCATATTGAAGTGATTGACCTTTCTTTGGTATGTAGTACACGGTGTAGTAGGAGCTTCACATCTCCTTTTATACATTGCATATTATGCTGTATGTGGTTAGGGTTTAGTCATCTCTTTTTATATAAATGCATGTATGCAGGGAAGTTATCGTCTATCCTCTTCATGAATATATATCGCATTATATATATAATATATATATAATATATATTAGATATATATATATATATATATATATATATATATATATTGTTTGATTTATTTTTACCCTTTGTTAATGATTGACAAAAAGAGAGAGAGAAATTCGGAGAATGATTTTGAGTTTTAATGCATGTTTAGACATTTGAAGCATGATTTTGAGTTTATATGCATGTTTATTTATAATTGGTATATGCATATATGTTTTTCTTTATGCAAAAGGGGAGAAGTATTCTTCATTTATGCATGTTTATTTTGAGCATTCATTACATATCTTTATGTTTATTGCTATGCATGAGTAAGGGGGAGCTTTTATGAAGCTTAACTTTAATCCATACATATATAACTTCATGAGTTTTGTCATCATCAAAAGGGGGAGATTGTTGGCCTAGATGCCCTTCACTCTAGTTTTGATGATGATTAACTCATGTAATTATAGTTTACTAATAATCTTATGATATTTAGTTTCAGATATTTGATCAAGATATAGTAGGTGATTAACTTCAACAAAGATGTTTGGGAGCTATCATATGTTAATTCAGAGCTCACGCGTTAAGATCGCATCGAATACTTGGTTGGAGTCAAGCACGGTGGATCGTGTTTAGATCGAGTCTACTTGGAGAAGGAGTTCTACAGAGACCTTGGTTTGTTTAGTTAGATTGTTTAGATCTTATTGTAAAGATTAGATAGGGTTGATATGCTCAAGTTCACAATACACACACATGTTTTTAAATTGTTAGTTTTCGGTTTTAAACGATTTGGATTTCTAGTAAAAAAAATAGATATAATATCTTTATATGTATATGGATTCTATCCATATACAATATGCTTCAAAGTGGTTTCAATATCATGTTTGTATTTACATGTGTTATGAAAAAATCGGATTTCAATTTCAAAGTTGGTTTTGAAAAATACCGATTTTGTATTTAAGCCAAATTTCATATTACAAAAATGGTTCAAATTGTTATGATATGGTTGAATTTTTGTCACACATATTTGTATTTCAAAGATTTACAAGAACATATTTTTGTAGAATTTATGTGATTTTATGGAAGTTAAAATACCTAAGTTTTATCCCTAAAAAGTTTGATCTAGCCTTCTGCCGGTCGATCAGACGGTCGACCGAGGCAGAAGTCGGTCGACCAGTCTGGTTAACCGACGTGCACGAATGTGCACGGTTGTTTTGGCTGGAAGGCTGGTCGACCGGGTCGGTCGACCGCCAGAGAGCTTCTGCTCTCTGGAAATGGCCCTGGTCG
>JAVJIF010024626.1:0-77050 GCA_038442645.1 Agave tequilana
TTGGGGGTGTGGCGGGGTTCGTTGATTTTGACATGAATGCTTCACCTGAGTCTGCTATCAACCTTTAAATGAGCGCTTCACATATGTTCATTTTTCGTTCTATTGTAAGCACCCCATGTGAGGTTATCATCTAGCCTCTGGGATGAGAGCCTATTGGTGGATCCATCTAACCATCCGACACAAGCACTCCTGACTATTCATCTACGACCTTTAAAGAACTCCAAGTGAAGTGAATTATTACACAAAATTTTCTAAATTCATCAAGTTCTATTTTCTGAACTCTTAGAGTTCAAACCATTATGAGCTTAAGTGGAATGTTAGTAGTTAAGAACAAGAATAGAAACAAACTATGAGCTCTTGACCACATAGCTGTTTGCCGTGATTCTTTATCGTATGGTGGAGAAATTTCTTGTAGACACAAATTGGAGAGCTCTCTGGGATAGATGCGTGAATTACATTAAATATTATTTTTCAGTAACAAGTTTTTTTTTCCCGTCAGAAAAAACATTGTAGGCTTACATCATAGCTCTAATGGGGAAAAAAAAACCCGTCCCTTAAAAGGAGAAACGCCTGGTGTACATGTAGTTGGTAATTTCTGAAGGAGTTACTCACGCACCAATTGTACGGATTATTGCATGAATTGTTCAGATCAAACCAGAGCAAAACACATAGATTTACGTGAAAATCCGAAAGAAAAAATCACAGTGCAAGAGAGAGTTCACTATAATTCAGAGAAAATTATAATGATGACTGTTTAATCTCACAGCTAGGGTTTTCTGAGACTGATTGATCGTCCCTCCTCTCGTTGGAGGGATCTCGTATTTTATACAAGTGGTGTCTTTGGATAAGATTACAAAGTTCTCACTATCTGAACTCTATCCTATCTCAACTGCTTGTCTTGGAGGCAGTTAGAGTTGAACCTTTTCATTTGAATTGGTAGAGCACGTGTTAGTCTTTATCTAACGGACCTCGTCCAAATGTAGATATGATTGATCTACTCTTTGGTTGTAACCATCGCATTCATGGTTCAAATGAATTTGACTTGAAGATAGGGGTACTCATAACCGACTCTTTCTCTATCCTTTGGCTGCTTGAGAGCTGCTTGGAGTTTAGATGAGATAGGACTCTTCTTCCGAGATTCTGAAAATGGCCAAGTGTCACGCGACCATACAAGGGCTGGATGGACACATGTCGTGATCTCGAGAAAATCCAAAACTGACCACTATGAATGCCCCTCTGCTTTCCTCTTAGCCGGAGGTCGAGAACTCGCCCCTGGGAGTTATATGCTCCCGGAGACTCCGAGAGAAAAGGAGGGGAGCAGACCCATTGAGCCTGGACTCATGCTATCGGTGTCACTTCAATTTTTATCTTTTGTGACGTGCCTCTATAGGCTGTCAGGGTTTTAAATGCACGTCCCATCCGCTGCTCTGTTGATCAGATAACCGTCATTTTGAAGGAGCGCGGCACTCGAGGATGGTGTTGTGAATCGAAAGCGACGGTTCGGATCTGATCCTTGATGACACGTGTAGGCTTCTGATCTAGTGGAGGGGCGTGTGTGCGAGAAATTTGAGGGTTTAAAAGCATGCCCTCAAACCCTAGAGATTATCTCTTAAGCTTCTGAAGTTTCAATCTCTCACCATCCTAGTTACTGTGATCTTTCTATCCCCGAGTCTTCATCACTCAATTGTCTTCAGAGATGACGAAGGAAGGCAAGTCTAAGTCCTGGTGCTGTCAGCGGTGCGAGCAAGGGCAAGGCTGTGGCGGAGGAGAAAGGGAAGAGATCTTAGTTTAGAACCAGGGTCGGCATAGATTTCGACCCAATAACCACCAAGCTCCACAGCCAGAAGGACGTAGGTGAGTACTTGGCCAAGTATGGTGTTCAATCTCCCCTGGGATCGAGGTTGAGTTTTGTCCTGAGGGCACGAATTTCATTTTGCCTCCACCCAATGGCGAGACGTCTACATGCACCCCCAGATTTTGGCGTTGGGCTGAAGTTGCCACTGACACCATTTGTCCGCAGCATTCAGGATTGCCCCACACAGCTGTCAGGGGTTTCCTAGCTCACCTTGCTAGGATTTGAGGCCCTTTTCACTTTTAAGTGTCCCAGATGCCTACCAGCGCGAGGTCTTCTGCGCTGCCTACGCGCTGAGGAAGACCCCCAGGATGCGCGCTTCTTCGTTCCCCAAAGTGGGTGCGAGAAACTTATTGTGAACATGGTGGACAACGAACGTGGAATGCATGATACCGTGGTGCGGGTGTCCGGCTCTTGGGAGCCGAGTAGGAAGATGCACGTGAAGCCATCTCGACTACCTGAAACTTGGGCCTGGTTTCCTCGGGGGGCGACACTCTCCACCAAAATTGATGGGAAGCTGCAGAGGAAGGCAGTCAAAAATTATGACCACAAGAACTAGAGTTGGCTGCTGGACCCGAACAGGCCTCCCTTGCCCCCAGTTATCCCAAGGGTACCAGCTCCGGGTAAGAGCCAGCCAACTATCGAGTCTGAGAGGCCGAGAGCCCTGGGGCGAGTGGTTTCTGCTAAGAGGAAGAAGGCCATAGCATATTCTTAGCAACCTCAACTTCCTGAAAAAGTAGGTCTTGACTATAGGTAGACTTTTCTCCATGTGCGGTTCACTGATGCTTGTTTCTTGCAGAATAGAAGCAGACTCAGTTTTAATGACTCAGACGAGGAGAAAATGCAAGGCCTGTTGGTGACTGTTGTAAGTTCACCTAGAGGGGGGGTGGAATAGGTGATGGCTAATCTAATGGTCACTAAATGACAAATAATGCTGAATTAAATACTATAATGACCTAAACAACTATTTAAACTAAACACCACGTATAACACAAGAGTGTAGCCGAATTCCCCGTGAAGGGCTCTGGACTAACTCCTCTAGATTCCCTAGATAAGGGTTGAGGTGCCGCGTTGCTCTCTTGGTTGAATACAAGTGTTAGCAAACAATCCCCAAGCAATATATCAATTAAGCACACAATGTATATCAAGCATATAAAGATTAAAGCAATAAACACATGCAAGATATAAACACAAGGAGATAGAGAGAGAAAGAGCAATCGCAAACACAAGGGATTTGTTTCGAGGTTCGAGCACACTTGCTCTACATCCCCGCCTTCGACACACGAAGGATTTCCACTATGCTTGATCCCAATGGATCACTCCTCGGTGCCGCAACACCTACAACTCTCGGACTCCCTAGTCCGTACACACGCAAGCTCCACAAGCTCGCCGAGGCCGCACCTCAAACACCAGTTCGCACCTGAACTTGAAACAACGCGAACACATTTGTCCGCCTCCTCAAAGAACAAAGAAAAGATCTCTTGGTGATCTAAACACTTTGATCACCTAAAACAATCTCACTAAACACTCTTATAGGATGAGTATGTCTATGAATTGCTCAAGTGTTTTGTGAGAAAACAAGGAAAGAGATGGTGGAGGAAAAACTCAAAGAAAATCTCTTTTGAACACTCTTAATAAACTCCCCTTTTGATTGGAAGTATTAGCTCTCAATTTAGTGGAGAAAACTCTTTTAATGAAGTGAAAAAACTGGCTCAAAGTCCACTAGAAATCTTAAGAAAAAACAATGCCCAAATCCCCAAATTTATATGCTAAGAAAAACTAGCCGTTGGGGTCTGTCAGGCCTGTCGGTCGACCGCCCGGTCGACCGCCAACGGTCAGAAATCCGACCGTTGGGGCTGCGGTCGGACCGCCCGTCGACCGAACCTCTGGAACAGAGAGTCAGACTCTCTGCCGGTCAGCCGCCTGGTCGACCGGGGCATTTTCAGAGAGCAGACCTCTCTGACGGTCGACTGGGTCGGTTGACCGGCCCTCCTGCCAGAATAGGCGTGCACGTCTGTGCACGTCGACCGACTTCAGCCCCAGTCGACCGACTTCAGCCCAGCCCCAGTCGACTTGGTTGGTCGACTAGTCGACTGGCTGAAGCCTGAAACAGAAAACTGATAAGGGATTAAAACTTGGTCTTTTTGGCTGAAATAAAATCCCATAAAATCACAGAAAATCTACAAAAATAGTTTTGATGTTATACTTTGATAAACAAACATGCTTGCACAAAATCAAGACATGTTACAAATGTTTTGAACTATTTTTGTAACTTGAAAAATATGGCTCAAACTAAAAATAGTATTTTCCAAAACTTGTTTTTCAAAACTTCTCCAAATACAAAAACAAGATATTTAAACAACTTTTAAAGCATAGAGTGTATGGATATGATCCACTACACAAACATGGTGAAATATCTATGTTTTGACATTAAGCTCTAAATACGGTTTTGGTTAAACATGTAACTTGAATACCAAAAACTAAACATGTATTTTTCCAAAATGAAAAGTCTTTTCTAAACTGAAAATTCTTTTATGAAAAGACATCTATATCAAGAGTGTGTGTGTATATAATACTTGAGCAATCCACCAACTTTTTATCCTTTACATTTTAACTAAAAACAAAAATCTTCTAAAACAAACCTAGACTCAAGTCTTCATCTTCTTGAAGTCTTCACTTGAAGCCTTCTTGACTTGGTCCAAATACCGTGCTAGCTCAAAACTTGACTTTAAATCCTTTGTTGAAGCTATGCACCAACTAAGATCTTGATCATAAATCTGTCACTAATTAAACACAAGATCATTAGTAAACATAACTACATGAGTTGATCATCATCAAAACTAGAGTGATGGGCCTTTGGGCCAATAATCTCCCCCTTTTTGATGATGACAAAACTCATGAAGTTATATATGCATGGATTAAAGTAAAGCTTCAAAGAAGCTCCCCCTAACTCATGCATAAACAATAAACAATAAATATGCAATGTATGCTTATAAACATGTATGCAAATGTATGGAGATAAACATGCTAACAAGCATAAAACAAATCAATTCTTTTTCTCCTATTTGCAAAACAAAACTTATATGCATAAACATAAATCTTTCTCCAAAAACATGCATATAAATCTCAAATTCTTCTCCCCCTTTTTGTCAATCATCAACAAAGGGGTTAAAGTAAAAACAAAATTTTTCTCCCCCTTTTGTCATAAACAAAAAGATCAATAAGGAGTAAACAAATAAGTCAATAAAAGTTTATATGCGATATACATTCATGAAGAGGAAGACGCTAAGTTAGCTTCCCCGCATATACATTACATGAAAGAGGGATGACAAGCCCTAATTCACATAACGCATAATATGCAATGCATAAGAGGAGATGTGAAGCTCCCCCTACACACGTGTACCACATAAAGAAGAGTTGTCAAGCTCCTCAATACAAGATACACTCAACATGAATCTATATGTAGAAGAGATGTTAAGCTCTCCTTGCATATAGGAAATACACATCAAAATTTTTAATTTTTCTTAAACAAATTTTTTTTTAAGGTATCAGAGCTCTTGTAAAGCAAACAATTTTAAGATACCAAATAATAAATAATCATTATTGTAAATCATATTGATACCAATTGAAATTTAACAATATGAAGTTGAAACATGTTGATACCAATAGTAAACATAATGATCAAATAAAAATTTATTTTTCATCATAAACTTTGTGCTTTAAAAATGTGAACTAATTGTAAGTTAAGCACATGAAAATCATATATATGTATGAAAAAAAAGAGTATACCAATTGAAATTGATACATACATATATAAGAAAACAAAAATGAGTATATACAAATATAGAGTCAAATTGATACCAATTGAAACGATTCAATGATACCAATTGAAATAATAATAGGATCATGTGTATATCTCATAAACATTGAAGAATAAATAACTAGTTAATTAATTTTTGAAAAACTAGTTAAAGATCCTTCAAAAACATGAAATCAAACATATGTATTTCATGAATCATACCAAATACACAAGAATTGACACTCGAATCGATAAAGCTCAAAAAAATCATGAAACAAAGTCATGAATAAACAAATAAAGTGTGAGTGTACAAGAATCATGTATATAGCATTTTCATGAAAATAGTCATTAAGGCTCAAATCAAACATGAATAACATTTTATCAAACAAATCATGAAATTTATTTTTCTTTAAAAAACAATACACTTCTAGGTATATGTATGATTTATCTAAATCTAACAATATGCATACATATCCCAAACATAAAAGAGTCTATTAATAGTATTGCATGAAGGCAAGAGACTCAAAAAGGATATACATGTATATTTATTAGATTTGAATAAAAATTACATATACATGAAGTAAAAATACGAAAATAGGCAAAACAAGTATAAATGAAAGAATCATCTGTGGCCCAAGGTTACAATCACCCTTGTTTAGTGTATTTTGATGATTACAAAACATATTAGTTATTTGTACTAATAACAATTGTTGTTTAAGTGTGTTTCAGGTTTATTATCATACTGGAAGTACTCTCACTCAAATACAAAGTTTTTGGACTCAAGACAATTCAATTTGGGCTCAAGTTGCAACATTGAAGATCAAGTGAAGATAGCCCACCTTGAAGAATAGCTTTGAAGTCCTTTAGAAGTTTGTAAGTTTAGAATGTTAAAGTTTGAATATAGGAAATTTGGCTCTAGGATTTGCACACACACTTGTTTCATGTATTTCCTATATTTTGAAAATAGTTTTTGAAAATGGTTATTTCTAAGTTTTATGCCTTAGTTTATATATACATGTACCAAACCTCTATATCCTGAAAAACTTGTTTAAAACATGTGTATAAACTATTTTCTGCATAATACTTAGCTATATGTATTTTTAAAATATTTATCAAAATTTTTCTAACTCAAAACAGCCCAGTTTTTCAGTGTCAGGCAACATCGGTCGACCGGCCCGGTCGACCGGCGCTGTGCTGGACATGCACTGTTTGTGCATGTCCGTCGGTCGACCGGACCAGTCGACCGACAGAGAGCATTCTGCTCTCGGGAATTTTCGGTCGACCGGATCGGTCGACCGGAAGAAGGAAACTGTGTTTCCTCCTTTTGGGTCGGTCGACCGGACCGGTCGACCGGGAGCCAACGGCTACTTCCAGCTGGCCTGGCGGTCGACCGGACCGGTCGACCGCCAAGCCTGCAAATTAGCAACGGCTCTTTCCTCTTTGGGATTTTCTGAAAATCTGTTTTCTTTTTCTGTTTTAACAGACTTTTGGAGAGTTGTTGGGGTGCTTTGCAGGTTGAATTAGGTGAAAAGAAAATGTTTTTAACTTATTTTCAACCCTATAAATAGAGGAGAAGTCTCTCCTTCTTATTACTTAGAAAAAATCCTCAAGTTTTGTTGTTTTCAAAAGAGAAAAGAAAAATTGTTTGAAGCTTTCAATTCCTACTCTTTCAAGATTGTTTTTCAGTTGTGTTGATTCTCTATATCACTCTACAACTGAAAGTTTTCTCACCACACTTCATAGAGCCAAAAATCCTATACTCATTCTATAGTGAAGTTGTAAATTGAAGTGAGAGTGTTTGTAAAAGAGATTGAGAAAAAGTGTAGTGATCAAGTTGTGATCACTTTGTTCTTGTAATTCCTTCTTGTGGAGCAACCTCTTCGGTAGAGGTCCTTTGTATTCGGTGGAGCTCGGTGCTCGGTCTTCGGTAGACCAATTGTAAAGGCATCCTCGGTGGATAGTGGAAACCCTTCACGGAGGTGAAGGCGGGGACTAGAGCAAGTGTGCTCGAACCTCGAAACAAATCATCTTGTTTGCGATTGCCTTTGCGTTATTCTTGCTTTCAATTTCTCTTGCTTTATATTGTCTTAAATTATTTGCTTGAGAACTAACCCTCTACTTGTGCAATCTTGTCTTGTTTACTTTACTTGCTATACTTGTTGTGTTACATTGTGTGCATCTCATTTCTCATCATCATTCTTGGCATTGATCGATCACACCTCAATACAACACGATTGCATTGCGCACCTCTAACCCATATCTAGGGGAATTGGGAGGAAGGAGTTCAGAACCTCGCAAGGGGTATTCGGCTCTTAGTCGTGTTTGAGAGATCGTTGCATCACTCATTTAATTAAAGTTTAAAAAGATCATTAGATTAGCATTCACACCTATTCACCCCCCCTCTAGGTGTTTTTCAATTGGTATCAGAGCTTGGACTCTAGGATTTGGTTTAACCACCTTAGAGAAGATCCTAATTTGCTAATCATTTCATTCATATTCATTTAGTAAAAATGGCCGATGGAATTAAAACCCCTCCTAAGTTTGATGGACTTAACTTTCCCATATGGAAAGTTAAGATGACCGTGTTTTTGCAATCTCTAGGTAGCCGAGTTGCAAAGGCCGTGACTAAGTCCTTTAGTGTACCCCCCGGTGACGAATCCACTTGGTCCGAAATAGAGACTAAGGAATTCGATGCCAATGCCAAAGCTCATTATGCACTTCTTCAAGCCCTAAATGATGATGACATAGCTAGGGTTATACATTGCAAATCCGCATTTGAGATTTGGTCACACTTGATAGTCACTCATGAGGGGACCTCACAAGTAAAGAAGGCTAAGATTGACCTTCTTCGGTCTCAATATGAAACATTTAGCATGCAAGACAATGAAACCATAGATGATATGGTTACAAGATTTACCAAGATTACTAATGGACTCTCTTCTTTAGGTGAAGATATCAACAATGATCAAAGAGTAAGGAAGATCATCCGGGCTCTTCCTCCTTCATGGGAAGTTAAAGCTACAACCTTGAAGGAACTCAACGACAATGAAGAGATGGAGCTCATAGGTCTCATTGGGAACCTTAAAACCCATGAGATGGAAAGGAAAGCAAGGGAGGACATGGCTCCTACCAAGAAGAAGACCATCGCCTTCAAGAGTCAAGCTACACACTCCGATGAAGATGATGAAGAAGAAGATGATGAGGAGCTCTCACTCCTTGTTAAGAATGTCCGGAGGATGTACAACAAGGCGAAGTACCAAGGTAGAAGGAGATGGCAAGGAGGCAAAGAAGAAAGAAAGATCATATGCTTCAATTGCCAAAAACCGGGACACATTGTGGCGGAGTGTCCGAAAAAAGCAAAGCCTTCCACTTCAAAGAAGCCTTACAAGAAGAAGGCTATGAAGGCAACTTGGGATTCGGAGACCGAATCCGAAGAAGAAATAGACACCGCCAACATGTGCTTCATGGCTAATGAAGGCACAAGCAAGGTAACCTCTTCCCCTTCTCATGATAATGAACTTTCTATGGATGTGTTAGAAGAGGCTTTTGTTGAGTTGTCACAAAACTATGATTTCTTAAAGAAAAAGTACATTAAAATGAAAAAGGAAAATGAATCTTTAAGTTTTCAAGTTTTACTCTTACAAAGGAAAAAGATGATTTGGTTTCCACCTTGGCCACTACTAAAAATGATTTTGAAAAATATAAGATTTCTTGCAAAGGTAAGACCCCACTAATTGATTCTAATGAAGTTTCTATGCTTAAGGAAAGATTAGATTCATTAAGTGTTGTTTTGAAAGATGGTGAGTTTAACAAGAAGAAAATTGAGGTTATGTTTCCTAAGAAACAAGCCCCAAAGAAAAATGCTCATGCTCATGTTCATGTTCATGTTACACAACCTAAACAACATGGCAAAACCCCAAAACATGCTCACACTACACATCATGCTTTCATGTATAGAAAAGTGTACTCATGTTCACATTGTGGGCGGAAAGGACACTTAGCTAATTTTTGTTATGATAGACTAAGTGCATCACATCATAATGTTTGGGTTCGTAACACTAACTTTCAAGGAACCAAGAAAGTTTGGGTACCAAAGTCAACAATTGTTTTAAATGATGTAGGTACTTTCCAAAGCCCAACGACGTAGAGGTTTGTGGTATCTTGATAGTGGTTGCTCAAGGCACATGACTTGGGACATCAACAACTTTGCAACCCTATCAAGATATCATGAAGGTGGCACCGTCACCTTCGGAGATGACGCCAAGGGTAAAATCATCGGTATTGGTAATGTAAAACTTGGCACCTCTCCTTTAATTGAAAATGTAGTTTTGGTTGATGGCCTCAAGCATAATCTCTTGAGTGTTAGTCAACTTTGTGATAAAGGTTTTGATGTTGTTTTTGATAATGTTGCTTGTAAAGTTATTGATAGAATTTCTAATGTTTGTGTATTTCCGGTTTTCGTGAAAGTAATGTTTATATGATTGATATGTTAAATATGTCTTATAATATTACTTGTTTGAAAGCCCTCGATGATGACTCTTGGTTGTGGCATAGGAGATTAGGGCATATTTCTTTTGATCACATTTCTAGGTTAAACACAAAGGAAATGGTGAAAGGTATTCCTTGTTTGAATTTTGAAAAGGACCGAGTTTGTGACGCATGTCAATTTGGGAAACAAACTAAGTCTTCTTTCAAGTCAATTAAGGATATCATGACATCACGTCCTTTGGAGTTAATCCATATGGATCTATTTGGCCCAACACAAACCAAAAGTCTAAGTGGGAATAGATTTGCTTATGTTTTGGTTGATGATTTTTCAAGATTTACTTGGGTTTTCTTTCTTGAACATAAAAGCCAAGCATTTTCATATTTCCAAATTTTTAAGAAAAGAGTTGAAAAAGAAAAAGATGTTTCGATTTTGAGAATAAGAAGTGATAGAGGAGGTGAATTCATTAACCAACCCTTTACCACTTTTTGTGATGAACATGGAATAAAGCATGAACTTTCTTGTCCTAGAACTCCACAACAAAATGGAGTAGTTGAACGGAAAAATAGAACATTACAAGAGATGGCTAGGACAATGCTAAGTGAATATGGTCTACCACATTATTTGTGGGCCGAGGCCGTAAATACATCATGCTACATATCAAATCGTGTTTTCTTGTGTAAAAATACAACTGAAACTTCTTTTGAAATGTATTTTCTAGAAAACCTAATGTTTCCTATTTTAAAGTTTTTGGCTGCAAATGCTTTGTTTTAAACACAAAAGAGTTTTTAGGAAAATTTGATCCTAAATCTTATGAGGCTATTTTTGTAGGTTACTCAAACACTAGTAAAGCTTATAGAGTTTTTATTAGATCATCTTTGACTATTGAAGAGTCTATTCATGTTAAGTTTGAGGAATCTAACAAGTTTGTTAAGAATGTTGTAGAAATAGATGCTTTGCATGAAGGCTTGGAGAAAGTCACCTTGGAGGATGCTTCTACCATGGGAGACAAGCCAAAGGATGATGATGGAAGTGAAGCCAAAGTGGAAGAGGCCCAAGGAAATGAACATCAAACAAATGAGGTGGAGCCTACTCAACCACTACCTAAGGATTGGAGATTCAATCCTCATCATCCCAAGGACCTCGTCATAGGTGAAGTATCAAAAGGGGTAACTACTCGCTCTAAAATTCAAGATTATTGTGGCCACTTTGCATTTATTTCACACATAGAACCCAAAAATGTGCTCGAAGCCGAGGCCGATTCATATTGGTTGCTAGCCATGCAAGAGGAGCTCAATCAATTTGAGCGCAACCAAGTTTGGCACCTTGTTCCTAGGCCCCACGATAGACCAACAATTGGTACTAAGTGGATCTTTAAGAATAAGTTGGATGAATCGGGTAATGTAGTTAGAAACAAGGCTAGGTTAGTTGCCCAAGGTTACACTCAAATCGAAGGGATCGATTTTGAAGAAACCTTTGCACCCGTAGCACGGCTTGAAGCCATACGGATGACACTAGCATTTGCCTCATATAAAGATTTCAAATTATTTCAAATGGATGTTAAAAGTGCTTTTCTAAATGGATTTATTGAAGAGGAGGTGTATGTTGAACAACCCCCGGGTTTGTTGATCCTACACATCCGGATTTTGTTTTTAAATTAGATAAAGCTCTTTATGGTTTAAAACAAGCCCCTAGGGCTTGGTATGAAAGACTTTCTTCATTTTGATTTCAAATGGTTTTAAGAAAGGTAAAATTGATACAACTTTGTTTACAAAACATGTAGAAAATGACATTCTTATTGTGCAAATTTATGTTGATGATATTATTTTTGGTTCTACTAATGAATCTCTTTGCAAAGCTTTTGAGTCATGCATGAAGGATGAATTTGAAATGTCTATGATGGGGGAGCTTAACTATTTCCTTGGACTCCAAATCAAGCAAAGGAAGGATGGGATCTTCATCAATCAAGCCAAGTACACAAAGGAACTAATCAAAAGGTTTGGGCTTGAAGGATCAAGAGTAAGCAAAACTCCCATGACAACAACTACAAAGCTTGACAAGGATGAACAAGGTAAAAGTGTAGACATTAAACTTTATAGAAGCATGATTGGTAGCTTGCTTTATTTGACGGCTAGTAGGCCGGATATTATGTTTTCTGTTTGTCTTTGTGCACGTTTTCAATCTTGTCCTAAAGAATCTCACATAATAGCGGTTAAACGCATAATTAGATACCTTAAGGGCACTATTGAAATGGGTTTGTGGTATCCTAAAACCAGATTATTTGAAATGAAGAGTTTTTCGGATGCCGACTATGCGGGTTGTAGGGTAGATAGGAAGAGCACAAGTGGAACATGTCAATTCTTAGGTAATTGTCTTGTATCTTGGTCTTCCAAAAAGCAAAATTCGGTAGCCCTATCAACCGCCGAGGCGGAGTATGTTGCGGCCGGAGCTTGTTGTGCACAAGTTCTTTGGATGAAACATACTCTCCTTGACTATGATTTACACTTTGATCATGTTAAAATATTTTGTGA
This sequence comes from Agave tequilana, assembly GCA_038442645.1. Lineage (NCBI taxonomy): Eukaryota > Viridiplantae > Streptophyta > Magnoliopsida > Asparagales > Asparagaceae > Agave > Agave tequilana. The sequence continues at coordinate 12,669 of JAVJIF010024626.1, forward strand.
TAATACTAGTACTATTCACATGACAAAGAATGCAAATCAACATAGTAAAACCAAACACATTGACATTAGGTATCACTTTCTTAGAGATCATTATGAGAAAGGTGATATTGTTATTGAATATGTTTCTACCGATTTTCAACTTGCCGATATTTTTACTAAGATATTTGAAAAATAAGTATTTAAGTTTAAACTTTCTAAGTTTGATACTATTTGAGTTTCATTTCATGAAGAAAAAGAAAGTTTGTGTTTCCTTGAGTTTTTGGACAAAAACTATTGTGTTTGTTAAATGCTTTATGTATGCTTACATAGCTTTTCATATTCATGATAAATACATAGCATTGTTTGAGGGGGAGCTTTCCAAGCTTTTCCTCCTTTATTTGTTTCAATAACCTATATGTTTTGTCATCATCAAAAAGGGGGAGATTGTTGGCCCAAGGTTACATTCACCCTTGTTTAGTGTATTTTGATGATTACAAAACATATTAGTTATTTGTACTAATAACAATTATTGTTTAAGTGTGTTTCAGGTTTATTATCATACTGGAAGTACTCTCACTCAAATATAAAGTTTTGGACTCAAGACAATTCAATTTGGGCTCAAGTTGCAACATTGAAGATCAAGTGAAGATAGCCCACTTTGAAGAATAGCTTTGAAGTCCTTTAGAAGTTTGTAAGTTTAGAATGTTAAAGTTTGAATATAGGAAATTTGGCTCTAGGATTTGCACACACACTTGTTTCATGTATTTCCTATATTTTGAAAATAGTTTTTGAAAATGGTTATTTCTAAGTTTTATGCCTTAGTTTATATATACATGTACCAAACCTCTATATCCTGAAAAACTTGTTTAAAACATGTGTATAAACTATTTTCTGCATAATACTTAGCTATATGTATTTTTAAAATATTTATCAAAATTTTTCTAACTCAAAACAGCCCAGTTTTTCAGTGTCAGGCAACATCGGTCGACCGGCCCGGTCGACCGGCGCTGTGCCTGGACATGCACTGTTTGTGCATGTCCGTCGGTCGACCGGACCAGTCGACCGACAGAGAGCATTCTGCTCTCGGGAATTTTCGGTCGACCGAATCGGTCGACCGGAAGAAGGAAACTGTGTTTCCTCCTTTTGGGTCGGTCGACCGGACCGGTCGACCGGGAGCCAACGGCTACTTCCAGCTGGCCTGGCGGTCGACCGGACCGGTCGACCGCCAAGCCTGCAAATTAGCAACGACTCTTTCCTCTTTGGGATTTTCTGAAAATCTGTTTTCTTTTTCTATTTTAACAGACTTTTGGAGAGTTGTTGGGGTGCTTTTGCAGGTTGAATTAGGTGAAAAGAAAATGTTTTTAACTTATTTTCAACCCTATAATAGAGGAGAAGTCTCTCCTTCTTATTACTTAGAAAAATCCTCAAGTTTTGTTGTTTTCAAAAGAGAAAAGAAAAATTGTTTGAAGCTTTCAATTCCTACTCTTTCAAGATTGTTTTTCAGTTGTGTTTGATTCTCTATATCACTCTACAACTGAAAGTTTTCTCACCACACTTCATAGAGCCAAAAATCCTATACTCATTCTATAGTGAAGTTGTAAATTGAAGTGAGAGTGTTTGTAAAAGAGATTGAGAAAAAGTGTAGTGATCAAGTTGTGATCACTTTGTTCTTGTAATTCCTTCTTGTGGAGCAACCTCTTCGGTAGGGTCCTTTGTATTCGGTGGAGCTCGGTGCTCGGTCTTCGGTAGACCAATTGTAAAGGCATCCTCGGTGGATAGTGGAAACCCTTCACGGAGGTGAAGGCGGGGACTAGAGCAAGTGTGCTCGAACCTCGAAACAAATCATCTTGTTTGCGATTGCCTTTGCGTTATTCTTGCTTTCAATTTCTCTTACTTTATATTGTCTTAAATTATTTGCTTGAGAACTAACCCTCTACTTGTGCAATCTTGTCTTGTTTACTTTACTTGCTATACTTGTTGTGTTACATTGTGTGCATCTCATTTCTCATCATCATTCTTGGCATTGATCGATCACACCTCAATACAACACGATTGCATTGCGCACCTCTAACCCATATCTAGGGGATTGGGAGGAAGGAGTTCAGAACCTCGCAAGGGGTATTCGGCTCTTAGTCGTGTTTTGAGAGATCGTTGCATCACTCATTTAATTAAAGTTTAAAAAGATCATTAGATTAGCATTCACACCTATTCACCCCCCCTCTAGGTGTTTTTCATCATCAAAATCATTAAGTTAATCATCATCAAAACTAGAGTGATGGGCCTTTGGGCCAACAATCTCTCCCTTATGATGACAAAACTCATGAAGTTATATATACAAGGATTATAGATAAGCTTCATAGAAGCTCCCCCTTAACTCATGCATAGTAAAAATAATAAAGATATTCAATGAAAGCATATAAACTAAATGCAATATATATGCATAAACAACAAATATTAAGCATGCATATATAAACTCTCTAAATTCTTCTCCTCTTTTTTGTCAATTCATTAACAAAGAGGTGAAGACAAACAAATAATAAAGATGTATATGCAATATATATTCATGAAGAGGAGAGACGTTAAGTTAGCTCCCCTGCATACATGCATTACATGGAGAAGGGATGACTAAATCCTATCCCACATAAACATAATATACAATGTATAGATGGAGATGTTAAGCACCCCATACACATGTGTACCACATAAAGAGGAGAGGTCAAGCTCCTCAATAAGTAAAATACACTCAACATGAATTTATATATAGAAGAGATGTTAAGCTCCTTTGCATATAAAAAATATATATCAAACAAAGTTTGAAAAATTTTGAAACCATTTTTAAAACAAAATTTGAAATTTCTTTATGTCAAGAAAATGAATTATGATATCAATGAAATCAAATTGTAGTTGACAAAATAAATGTTGGTACCACTTGTAGATAAATAAAATTTTTAAGATACCAATAATAAATTTGATAACAATTGAAGGTGAAACATGAAGTACATCTTGATACCAAAAAAATACCAATTGAAATCAATGCATAAACTTGTAAAGATACCAAATAATATTTAGAATTAAGTCAAGCTTAGTATAAACATTTTATGCTTTAAAAAAATATGGACATAGTAAAATAAGCACAATTAAAATGATATATATGTATGAAAATGAAAATATCACTTGAGATTTTGAATCATACATATATAGTAAATTAGTATGAGTATACAAAATGAATAGATCATGAAAATTATATATAACTCATAATACCCACCCTTATCATGACATGTTAAAAAGATGTTCGATAAGGTACACACGGTATGGTCACCCAACCAACCGTCCTTCAAAGGGTAGAAGTTTTCAAAAATAAAATTTGAAAATAGTTATAGATTGAAAACACTACCAAGTGAAGAATAAATAACTAGTTAAAAGTAGTTTTTGAAAAACTAGTTAAAAATCCTTCAAATATGAAACTAAATCATATATATCTCATGAAACATGTGCATTACACAAAATTGACACTCAAGATTTATAAAGCTCATAAATGCTCATGAAAACAAATACATGAGTAAATATAAGAGATGTGAGTGCACTAGAATCATGTGAATAGCACATTCATGAAAATAAACAATAGAGCTCAAAACAAAAACTTAATTGAAATTCTTTTTCTCAAAAACATGATATATCATATAGTTATGCATGAGTCATCAAAACTAGGACATACAATGTACAATCATACAAATAATTGAGTAAATAAAAAAATAGAGAATGTAGGACATGTAACTAAACTGTACATGTATAATACAAGTTTTAACAAAATTTGCATATCAACATAAAAGCATATAAAACATGAAAAAAGTGAACAGAATAAATCTCAGAAATTCAAACACAAACAAGAGAGATTTTATCTTGGTTCGGTCCTTGTGATCTACGTCTAGTCCCCAAGTAACCTGCTTGAGATTTTCTTATCCTAATTTTGATACACCCCAAAATCAACTCCTATACACCACTTGACAAAACACCCTTCGTCAAATCTGTATAACGCTTCTTTACACCAAGAAGACACATTCTTTGATGGATTTTAATGCAGCCTATAATCCTTGAAATTTGTATGTGATTGTAAACAAGGTATCTTATAAGAAGACTCTCAGTATTCTTCACAAGAGAATTGGAATTGTGTGAAGAACAGAAAGTGAAAAATAGTTTTCTAGAAAATAAAACTTTTAAACATAGTTTTGGACAGAAAACTAATGATTTTAATTGTTGAATTCATCTAAGGACAACATCCCTATTTATAGGTGAAAACAATGGTCAGTTAGGGAAGTTATCAATTTAAATTTGAAAATCAAAACGTTAGAAAAAACACCAGAATTTGAAACTGAATAACAGTCCTGAAACTAAACTTAGTCGACTAGGGCATAGGATTAGTCAACTAGTATATGAAATTTTGCCTGGGTTAGTCAACTAACTTAAAGACCAAGTCGACTATATTGATCTGACACAGATTGGTAAGTCTCTGAAAACTGAAACTAGTCGACTATATAAGGGATTAATCGACTAACTTGAGTACAGTTGAAAAATAAAGAACAAACAATTTTCTGTGAATACACTTAGTCGATTATAGAAGATAGTAAGTCGACTAAGGATATGTTAGTCGACTATAGAAGGGGATAAGTCGACTATAAGACTATTTTGTGTGTGTAATCAAGGCTTTTAATAATCTTCTAAAAATAAAGAAAAAATACACAAAAATAGTAAATATCCTTGTATAATTTTGTGCTGCAAGAACTCAATACTAGCTCTTCAAATTGAGCTCCAATGTACCTGCATCATAATTGTTATCATCAAAATCTAAGTTTCAACATTTCCCCCTTTTTGATGATGATAAGTTGTGTATGCACAAACTCCCCCTGCAGAGAATAGGTATATCAAATATAGAATGTTCATGTATATGTTCTCCCCTGCATGAGACATATCAAGAAAAACACAGAGAACGAATGTGCAGACATACATAAGACATATATCTGTGCATACATACATAAGCCATATATCTTCTCCCCCTTTGTCATTACCAAAAAGAGAGAAATATTACAAAGTCACACGTATAGAGCCATATTATAAAGGCACAAACATAGTTTGCAGAACATAAAGTATCAATTATTATAGCAAAGAGTCATAAAAGAAAGATATAGTGAAAGAAAACAAAAACATAGCTTTAAAGGCAAAAAAAATCATCAACAAAGTTGGTCACATGTAGGAGATACATAAAATCTTTGGCATGAAACAAGAACTCCAAAATCATGTGTAGCAACACCAAAAAGTCCAACGCCATGTGTATTATATGTTGGATCTGGGAGGAGGAGGTGGTGGAAAATAGGTCTTGAGGTGATCTAGTATTTCCAACTATGTGGCTTCAAAGGAGTCCATTTTCAGTTGCATATTCATGAAATGCTCCATAAGCTAGGATTGATTTTTGAGTAATGCAGACTAAGAGGCCATCATAGAGGATTGTTGGGTTTGTAGTGCCAAAATTTCTGTAATACCCCGTTCCTGGAATACGTACTTAGTTGCGTATTCAGATTTTCGATCGTATTTTTCGATTTGTTTCCTGTATTTATTCTGTATCATGAATTCCTTACACGATTAGTTTATATTGGATTTGGATTCGTGGACTCGGATTCAGCCCTAGTCTGAGCCGAGGGCCCGATCATAGCATATTCTTCGATTGGTATTTCTGACGTGTAGAATTGACCGATTTCAATTTTAAATATTGCTTTTCAATATATTAGATTTTCTGTGATTTTCTGGATTTTTCTGGAATTAAATTGAATTTCTTCAAAACCGGTGTCGGCCAGTGCCGCTGACCGATTCCCGGATTTTTAATTCTCAAACGGTTTAGAATTTCATGATGGTCCTTTAGACTTTATTTCTCGGAATCATATTTTCTGTCTATATTCTTTTTCTGAGAATTTTATGATTTTATGGAAATTCTTTCGGAGTCGGTAAATCACTGATTCCGGGATTTTTAATTTTAAAACCATACAGTATTTCTTCGAACGGATTTCACTATTGGTCTTTACATATTATTCTTGATTTTGGTTAAATTTTCAGATCATTCCGAGATACTGGAATTTCGGGCATTTTTCCAATTATTGCAAATTCCAATTTCCACCAAATTACCACCTCATTTCCCACTCACCCTTCACCTAACCCCACTCATTCTCTCTCCTTCCCATGGCCGGCCAAGTGGCCTTGTGAGGGACACCTCACCTCCCTTTTTGCAAGAAAACCCCTTGCATCTATCCTTGTTGCACTCACTTCACAAAATCCCCATCATATTTATTCATTCCCTTTTTGCAAATCACCCTTTTCTCTTCCACTTCAACAAGAGAGAAACTCTCTCCCAAAATCCCTCTTCTTCCTCCACCAAACCCTAACCCTAAGAACTCCCCTAAACTCTTCCACCTCCATCTCAAGACTTCAAGGATTCATCAAGGGCTTCATCAAAGAACTCCACCTTCAACCACAACATCAAGATCAACCTCCTCCACTTCAAGCTTCAACAACACTTGGTGGATTGAAGCCATCATCTTCTCCATTTGATCAAGCTTCCAATTGGACCCTTCCTGGTGAGTACCTTACTCACCAAGACCTAGATAACTTTCTATTTACTTGTAATGGTAATTCTTACACGCTAGTATCTTAAAAATCCCATCTTTAGGTCACCAAAACTCAAATCCAACCTCCCCATGTGCATATACTTACTCACTAGGCTAGACCATCTTCTAGTGTACTTGTATTGGTAGATCAGGTCCCCTCATACCATAAAAATCCTATCTTTGGACCATTAAACCGAACCCCATAAAAATCTGATTTTTCTGACCTAACAGCAGCAGATTCCCGAGGATCGGTCGACCGGCAGTCGACCGATCACTCGACCGATGTGCACAACGTGCACAGCTTTGAGCTGGCGGTCGACCGGCAGTCGACCGCTGACTCGACCGGCCTTAGGAATTAGGTGGACCAGTCGACCGGCGGTCGACCGGCCAAAACCTGGAGCTCACGGCATCCGACCGGTCGACCGGCAGTCGACCGGGACTCGACCGTTAGTTATATCCCCCAGTCGACCGGCAGTCGACGGAGGTCGACCGACAGCCTATTTCTGGGCCAGGATTTCTGACTTTTCCCTTTTGATTTTGATCCTACCCTGATACTTATATGATGTTTTATTCTTGTTTTATGCTTCATACTTGTACTGCACAACATGTTACACGATGGATCTTATGCTAGGATCATACGAATGTATCTTGTACCTAACGAACCATTACTCGTAGTACATCACCTCTAGTCACCTCATCTTATCATGCTTGTGTATGCCCACGCAATGCTTGTTTCATTCTTATAATTGTGCCTTGCCGTGATAGTATTGCTTCCTTAGTTTATAGCATGCGTGGCAGACCCTTCGAGGTCGTTGAACCCTAAGTGGTATCTATGTTCCTCATGCCTTATCTTAACACAGCCTTGTTAGTTATCTACTTCCTTTTGACACACGTATATCACATGGCACCTAACATGTACTCACGTGACCAACTGGCATGCCACCACCTTGTTAGACCCTATCGTTGTGTCATAATTGACCCGGCCAATTATATAGTTATTGTTACGTTTTATTGCTTGTTTTATATCACCACCTCGTCATGCTATCCCTTAAAACCAAGCATGATACACTTGACCGTATGGTTATCTTGTTTACGGGAACCCTGTCTTGTTTTATGGAACTAAGTGCCACACCATACTCGGTGGGGGCCACCTCTAGAATCCACTCCCTCAGAACAAAGTGCCACACTACACGGTGGGGGCCACCTCTTGAATCTGTAGGGCTATTACTGTTATAACTGTTTATTCCCGTAACCTGATAATTATGTTAATAAGCTACAACTTGTATGGGTATGGGAGGAAGTGATGGATGCCGGAATGGTACCTTGCTTATAGTGATGGATATGAGGTATGCGGCGGAAAGTTGTAGTGGGACTTAGGGCCCACATGATCACATATAGGGGGACTTTGGGCCTCCAAACCGGTCCCAGGTGGTGGGAACCGTTGGGCCAACAAACTGGTCCCCGTGTATGAGTACCACTATAAGAAGCTCTATCAGTTCTCCATCTACTTCCGTTAACAAACCTCGAATAGCTTATATATGGATGTATGTGAGTTGGGATCGATACCGAAACACATACCTAGATATATGGGTTAGGCGAGTAATAATAATAATAGATGTCAGTTATGTTCTCTGTTATAGTTACTGTTGTGTGTACCGGTTATGTTATGACTCCCGTTCTACTTGTTATGATTCCAGTGATGATTCCGGTTATTGACTTAAGTTATTCTCATTATGATTCATGTCTTTCTTGTTATGTATCCTCGTTATGATTACCATATGTTTTGCAACTCTGATTCTATATGCTTGGATTACTGTGGCATGAGATAGAGGTATATGTATGAGGGTTTCCTTGTTTGGATTATTCCTTCGATGTGCTAGTCTCATGGGACAGTGACTTAAGCATATATAATCACTTTTGCTTGTAATCAGTTTTACTTGTATATCTTGTTTTATGATTATGTTATATCCGTTCTTATCTTCTATGCTTGTGCTCTGACCCATACATGTCTCTTAGCCACTTGGTTGTAGCCCATTTATTATTATATGTCTTGACCCCTTGGATTTGCACATTCAGATTCCGAGGCTAGATCGGAGTGGTGTTGCCCATCTTTGATCGAGCCATCCTTAGCGAGCAGGCATCCCAGCTCCAGCTCCTTGTGCCTGATTTCTTTTGACTCACGGGATCTCCATCCTACTCGTGAGCCCTTTTGTACTTTTGCCGTATATTTCACTTTTGGACTTATATGATAAAAGACATATGGACTATGTAATGTTTATCATATATTGTGATGACTTTGTATTGTATTTTATGTTGGCATATATGTGTGTATACCACGCTCAGTGTTGCACTCTGATCCTTTCTTGTTGTACTTTATGCTTAGCGTATATACGTGGGGGCTTCTCCTGACCTACGTATATACGTCGCAGTGACGTCCCCGTATCTGTGGAATCGGGGCGTTACAGGTTGGTATCAGAGCTTAGGCTCTTACCTCTATAGTACAAACAAGTAGCAAATTCCTGTAATTTGCTAATGCCAACTACAATGTACAAAGTTATCTAGTCCTCCTTGATTCTACATTTAGTTCTTCTTGATTCCTTCCTTCATATCCTGAAATCCTTCCATTCCATTTTCCAGCTCCTTCCAGTCTATCCATACCTAGTATCGAATGGAGAGGAGATCGGGCCGCAGCAACTCTGGATCAGCATCGAATGGAGCAGCGGGAGAGAATGTGGATATATTGAGGGTTATCCAGATGATGATGGAGAACCAGCAGCAGCAGACCGAGCTTCTCGGCAAGAGATAGCAGCACCTAAGGAACAGAGGCCGGGGAACATATCAGACTTCAGGAGGCTGCAGCCAGCTATATTCACGGGTGGAGAGAAACCCCTGGAGGCTGAGCAATGGTTGACGGACACATCGGACTTGTTGAATGCAGCCCGTGTCCCAGAGGAGAACCAAGTGGAGGTCGCCAAGATCCAATTGAAGGATATAGCCAGGACTTGGTGGCTAGCAGAGGAGGCCAGACTGGAGAAGCCTGTCACTTGGGACACCTTCTCCAAGAGTTTCTACAGCAGATTCTTCCCTGTCACAGCTCAGAAGGACATGGAAGAGCAATTCATCAGACTTCAGCAGGGGAGTAAGTCCGTGGATGAATATGCCGCGGAATTCTTAAGACTCAGCCGCTTTGCTCCGTATATGGTAACCGATGAGGAGAAGCGGGCAAGCAGATTCCAGCAGGGCTTGCAGATGGACCTACAAGTTTTCTTGATGCCCTAGCAGCTGAAGACCTATTCGGAAGTCCTTACCATAGCTCGAGAAGTGGAGCGTGGGTTGGAGAAGAAGAAAGAGAACCAGATGAGGAACCAGGCCAAGAAGAGACCTTCAGAGTTGATGGATGAGGAGGATGCAGATAGGGCAACCCAAGGCCCAATGATCAAGAGACCATCCCAAACTCCTCTTCCTCAGATCGCATGCAATTTCTGCCACAGGCCCGGACATTATAAGAGGGATTGTCGAGCGGCCAAGGGATTATGTTTAGTATGTGGGTCAGGGAGACATATGCTAAGGGATTGCCCACACAGGAAGTTTGGACATGTGGCACCAGTCAGACCAGCTCTTCCAGTTCCAGCACGTCCAGCTCCAGCACTTCCAGCACCGCCACTGAGGGGGAACCCTGAACCTGTTGATCGAAGAGTTCCATTTCCACCCCAACGGTATGATCGTCAGCAGAGAGGGAGGAGGCCTAGAGCAGATCAGGGTAGAGGCCAAGTTCACGTCATGGCAGCAGAGGCTTCAGGTGATGCAGCGGAGTGGGAAGACCAGTACCCAGATCAGGAGCCTTAGGATTTCTTGGTAACCACTACCCCATATCTTGTATTTGAGTTGATTATCTTCCTTAATATTTCTTTTGTCATTTTGTCATTGTTCATTCTGGTCCTTCCTGTATTCACCTTATTCCCTGTTTTGGTTTTATGAAGCCTTTATTCGTGCCTTCGTCCCCTTGTATTCAATTTACCCCTTAACGAAATTGCGAGGACGCAATTTTTGTAAGGTGGGTAGATTGTAATACCCGTTCCTGGAATACGTACTTAGTTGCGTATTCAGATTTTCGATCGTATTTTTCGATTTGTTTCCTGTATTTATTCTGTATCATGAATTCCTTACACGATTAGTTTATATTGGATTTGGATTCGTGGACTCGGATTCAGCCCTAGTCTGAGCCGAGGGCCCGATCATAGCATATTCTTCGATTTGGTATTTCTGACGTGTAGAATTGACCGATTTCAATTTTAAATATTGCTTTTCAATATATTAGATTTTCTGTGATTTTCTGGATTTTTCTGGAATTAAATTGAATTTCTTCAAAACCGGTGTCGGCCAGTGCCGCTGACCGATTCCCGGATTTTAATTCTCAAACGGTTTAGAATTTCATGATGGTCCTTTAGACTTTATTTCTCGGAATCATATTTTCTGTCTATATTCTTTTTCTGAGAATTTTATGATTTTATGGAAATTCTTTCGGAGTCGGTAAATCACTGATTCCGGGATTTTTAATTTTAAAACCATACAGTATTTCTTCGAACGGATTTCACTATTGGTCTTTACATATTATTCTTGATTTTTGGTTAAATTTTCAGATCATTCCGAGATACTGGAATTTCGGGCATTTTTCCAATTATTGCAAATTCCAATTTCCACCAAAATTACCACCTCATTTCCCACTCACCCTTCACCTAACCCCACTCATTCTCTCTCCTTCCCATGGCCGGCCAAGTGGCCTTGTGAGGGACACCTCACCTCCCTTTTTGCAAGAAAACCCCTTGCATCTATCCTTGTTGCACTCACTTCACAAAATCCCCATCATATTTATTCATTCCCTTTTTGCAAATCACCCTTTTCTCTTCCACTTCAACAAGAGAGAAACTCTCTCCCAAAATCCCTCTTCTTCCTCCACCAAACCCTAACCCTAAGAACTCCCCTAAACTCTTCCACCTCCATCTCAAGACTTCAAGGATTCATCAAGGGCTTCATCAAAGAACTCCACCTTCAACCACAACATCAAGATCAACCTCCTCCACTTCAAGCTTCAACAACACTTGGTGGATTGAAGCCATCATCTTCTCCATTTGATCAAGCTTCCAATTGGACCCTTCCTGGTGAGTACCTTACTCACCAAGACCTAGATAACTTTCTATTTACTTGTAATGGTAATTCTTACACGCTAGTATCTTAAAAATCCCATCTTTAGGTCACCAAAACTCAAATCCAACCTCCCCATGTGCATATACTTACTCACTAGGCTAGACCATCTTCTAGTGTACTTGTATTGGTAGATCAGGTCCCCTCATACCATAAAAATCCTATCTTTGGACCATTAAACCGAACCCCATAAAAATCTGATTTTTCTGACCTAACAGCAGCAGATTCCCGAGGATCGGTCGACCGGCAGTCGACCGATCACTCGACCGATGTGCACAACGTGCACAGCTTTGAGCTGGCGGTCGACCGGCAGTCGACCGCTGACTCGACCGGCCTTAGGAATTAGGTGGACCAGTCGACCGGCGGTCGACCGGCCAAAACCTGGAGCTCACGGCATCCGACCGGTCGACCGGCAGTCGACCGGGACTCGACCGTTAGTTATATCCCCCAGTCGACCGGCAGTCGACCGGAGGTCGACCGACAGCCTATTTCTGGGCCAGGATTTCTGACTTTTCCCTTTTTGATTTTGATCCTACCCTGATACTTATATGATGTTTTAGTCTTGTTTTATGCTTCATACTTGTACTGCACAACATGTTACACGATGGATCTTATGCTAGGATCATACGAATGTATCTTGTACCTAACGAACATTACTCGTAGTACATCACCTCTAGTCACCTCATCTTATCATGCTTGTGTATGCCCACGCAATGGCTTGTTTCATTCTTATAATTGTGCCTTGCCGTGATAGTATTGCTTCCTTAGTTTATAGCATGCGTGGCAGACCCTTCGAGGTCGTTGAACCCTAAGTGGTATCTATGTTCCTCATGCCTTATCTTAACACAGCCTTGTTAGTTATCTACTTCCTTTTGACACACGTATATCACATGGCACCTAACATATACTCACGTGACCAACTGGCATGCCACCACCTTGTTAGACCCTATCGTTGTGTCATAATTGACCCGGCCAATTATATAGTTATTGTTACGTTTTATTGCTTGTTTTATATCACCACCTCGTCATGCTATCCCTTAAAACCAAGCATGATACACTTGACCGTATGGTTATCTTGTTTACGGGAACCCTGTCTTGTTTTATGGAACTAAGTGCCACACCATACTCGGTGGGGGCCACCTCTAGAATCCACTCCCTCAGAACAAAGTGCCACACTACACGGTGGGGGTCACCTCTTGAATCTGTAGGGCTATTACTGTTATAACTGTTTATTCCCGTAACCTGATAATTATGTTAATAAGCTACAACTTGTATGGGTATGGGAGGAAGTGATGGATGCCGGAATGGTACCTTGCTTATAGTGATGGATATGAGGTATGCGGCGGAAAGTTGTAGTGGGACTTAGGGCCCACATGATCACATATAGGGGGACTTTGGGCCTCCAAACCGGTCCCAGGTGGTGGGAACCGTTGGGCCAACAAACTGGTCCCCGGTGTATGAGTACCACTATAAGAAGCTCTATCAGTTCTCCATCTACTTCCGTTAACAAACCTCGAATAGCTTATATATGGATGTATGTGAGTTGGGATCGATACCGAAACACATACCTAGATATATGGTTTAGGCGAGTAATAATAATAATAGATGTCAGTTATGTTCTCTGTTATAGTTACTGTTGTGTGTACCGGTTATGTTATGACTCCCGTTCTACTTGTTATGATTCCAGTGATGATTCCGGTTATTGACTTAAGTTATTCTCATTATGATTCATGTCTTTCTTGTTATGTATCCTCGTTATGATTACCATATGTTTTGCAACTCTGATTCTATATGCTTGGATTACTGTGGCATGAGATAGAGGTATATGTATGAGGGTTTCCTTGTTTGGATTATTCCTTCGATGTGCTAGTCTCATGGGACAGTGACTTAAGCATATATAATCACTTTGCTTGTAATCAGTTTTACTTGTATATCTTGTTTTATGATTATGTTATATCCGTTCTTATCTTCTATGCTTGTGCTCTGACCCATACATGTCTCTTAGCCACTTGGCTGTAGCCCATTTATTATTATATGTCTTGACCCCTTGGATTTGCACATTCAGATTCCGAGGCTAGATCGGAGTGGTGTTGCCCATCTTTGATCGAGCCATCCTTAGCGAGCAGGCATCCCAGCTCCAGCTCCTTGTGCCTGATTTCTTTTGACTCACGGGATCTCCATCCTACTCGTGAGCCCTTTTGTACTTTTGCCGTATATTTCACTTTTGGACTTATATGATAAAAGACATATGGACTATGTAATGTTTATCATATATTGTGATGACTTTGTATTGTATTTTATGTTGGCATATATGTGTGTATACCACGCTCAGTGTTGCACTCTGATCCTTTCTTGTTGTACTTTATGCTTAGCGTATATACGTGGGGGCTTCTCCTGACCTACGTATATACGTCGCAGTGACGTCCCCGTATCTGTGGAATCGGGGCGTTACAATTTCAGTAGAGAGAATTACAAAAGGCATCAGGAAAGGAAGGAGGTGTTTGAGTCGAAGGGGGTTCTGTGAATGGAGGTTGAGTTAAGGAGGAAGAAGCTTGAGTAGAGCTTTGTGGAGGAGGAGAGCATTGATGTTGAGGTTGTGGTTGAGGTTGAGGGAAGTCAATGAGTTTCATGCGACTGAGAACTGCACGCTCAAAGGGTTCGAATACCTTGACAATACTAGTTTTGAAAGCAAGATCTAATTTAAATTTCCGAAACACATGAGACAGAAAAGCTCCATAGGGTAAGAAACAAGTATATTCTTTGACAATATTATCAAATATGATCTTAGCCCAATTGACTTTAAGTCCTGCCATGATAGCATAGATACATGTAGCCAAGTTACGGGAAAAATAGTTATAACTCCCGGTTTTTGGGCTTATATTGTAGGCAAGGATATGACCAATGAGACGAGGAACATGTTGTAATTTTGTGTTGGTCATTGGTGGTCCTTGACAGGGAAGGAAGATATGAGATAAGACTTCCTCATCATCTATGTCAATATCATTAAGTGATAGGCCGTGATATGAAATTGAGAAGATACGACCTAAAGATTGAGAAGTTAATTTGATATGAACACTTTTATCCAAAGAAGAAATTTGACAGAATCATCATTATCTTCAATGGTTAAATTAGTATAAAAGAGGTGGATTAAAAAGGGATAATACCCTGTCTAGATTTAGTTGAAAACATGGTATGAAATCCAGAATTTTGAAGAATTGATTCAATATCATACTCATGAAAGTCTTCATACTTAACAAATCGATCTGGAAAGATTTCTAATTGTGAAAGCCTTAAGAAATCATCTTCTAGAGCAAGATTTTTAAGAAAAACCTTAAAATCTGTTTGAGAGGAAGATGAAGATGGTGTTAACTTAGTTTTCTTAGATTTTGACATGATGGTAGATGAAATTAAGGTCTAAGACATGATAGATATAATTGAAATAGCAGGAAATTGTAAGAAAAAGAGAAAGATTGGAAGGAAATAACCTGAAATTGGAAGGAAGCTTGCAAAGAAGTAGTCGACTGAAACCTGCTACTGCTGAAGGAAAATGACAGTAAAAAAGAGGGTTTTTATGGTGAAGAGGGGTAAATAGGAGATGTAAAATGTAAATCAAGGGTTAGGATTGAGTGTGAGGAGAGATCAAATCCAAAACATAACAAAATAGGTCGGGTTTGAAAGACAGAAATCCAATGACAGAACACAGTTTTTTTTACAGAGTTAGTCGACTTGTGCCTATGATTAGTCGACTAATCCTTTAGTTAGTCGACTAATTATTCTATATAGTCGGCTAATTCTGAAAAATCTAGAATACATGTTTCTATTGATTACAATAATCGACTAATAAAATGTCAAGTCGACTAATAAGTGAAAAATGCATTAAAACAGTCTGAAAAATATTTTTAAATATCAAAAATATTACAAATACCCAAATCTCTTTGAATCTCATAAAAATATCCTCTTTAAGAGGTTTTGTAAAGATATCTGCAACTTGATTATCAGTTGGTATAAAACTTAATGAAATATCACATTTTACACCATGATCACGTAAAAAATGATGTCTAATATTAATATGCTTTGTACGTGAATATTGAATTAAATTTTTAGATAAGTTAATAGCACTGATATTATCACACATAATAGGTGAATTTGTGATAGATATACCATAATCAAGTAAGGTTTATTTCATCCATAAAATCTTAGCACATGTAACACTAGCAGCGATAAATTCTGCTTCAGTTGTCGATAATGATACAAAATTTTGCTTTTTACTGAACCATGATACTAGTGAATGTCCTAAAAAGTGACAAGTACCACTAGTACTTTTACGATCAGATTTACATCTAGTAAAATCAGCATCACTATATGATATTAAATAGAATGTACTTGATTTAGGATAAAATAGACCATAGTTGACTGTGTTATTAATATATCGAAGAATCTTTTTTACTTTTTAAGGTGTGATTCCTTAGGGTTAGATTGCACATAAACATACACTAAACATAATATCAGATCTACTTGAAGTAATATATAATAAAGAATCAATCATACCTCGCTATAGTTTTTGATCAACATCCTTACCATTTTCATCTTTTTCTAGGAATGTAGTAGTACTCATGGGAGTGTTTTTACTGCCAAGATTTTTTCATACCAAATCTCTTAAGCAGTTCCTTTGTATACTTGTATTAGAAAATGAAGATTCCATTATTCATTTGTTTTATTTGCAGACCGAGAAAATAATTAAGTTCACCCATGTGACTCATCACGAATTCACTCTGTATAGTCTTAGAAATTCTTGACAAAGATTATCATTGGTAGATCCAAACAAAATATCAACATATACTTGTATAATTAAGATATCTTTATTAACATATTTAATAAAAAGTGTTGTATCTACTTTGTCAATCTTAAAATCAGAATTTAAAAGAAAACTTTTTAATCTATCATACCAAGTACGAGGTGTTTGTTTTAAACTATATAAAACTTTCTTAAGTTAAAAAACATGATTTGAAAATTTTTCTTATTTAAAACCTGGAGGGTGTTCAATATAAACAGTTTCTTTAATAAAATCATTTAAAAAGACACCTTTAACATACATTTGATAAAGTTGGAAATTCATAAAGTAAGCATAAGCAAGTAAAATACGAATGGATTCAAATTTAGTACTGGTGTATAAGTTTCATCAAAATCAATACCTTCTTCTTGATTATACCTTATGCAATTAACCTTTCTTTGTCCTTAATAACTTGACCTGATTCATCGAGTTGGTTCTTAAATACCCATATGGTACCGATGACTGGATGATCAATAGGTCGTTGTACAAGATCCCAAATATCATTTCTGACGAATTGATTCAACTCTTCTTGCATTGCAATAATCCAAAAATGATCTGTACATGCCTCTTTGATATTCTTCGGTTCAATGAGTGATATGAAAACAATATGTGTCACGAAGTTCAACTTGGATCTAGTCTGAACACCTTAAGATATATGTGGATGATCTCTTACTTCAACATACGTTTTAGGTAACTCAGTAGGAGTCTCATTAATGTTGGAAATATTAATATCATCAAAAGATATAATAGTATTATCAATAGGAGTATCTATGATATCATCATTATGTGAAGAAGTATTAGAAATAGGTTTAATCACATATTCATCAAATTTAACATGCAATGATTCTTCAATAGTAAATATTTTCTTATTAAAGATTCTATATGCTTTACTTTGAGTAGAATAACCAACAAAAATATCTTCATTGGATCTAGCATCAAATTTATCTAAAGCATCTCTTGTATTTAAAATAAAACATTTACATCCAAAAATCTTGAAATAAGAAACTTTTGGAATTATGTTATTGTTGGCCCGAAGGCCCATCACTCTAGTTTTGATGATGATCAACTCATGTAGTTATGTTTACTAATGATCTTGTGTTTAATTAGTGACAGATTCATGATCAAGATCTTAGTTGGTGCATAGCTTCAACAAAGGATTTAAAGTCAAGTTTTGGAGCTAGCACGGTGTTTGGACCAAGTCAAGAAGGCTTCAAGTGAAGACTTCAAGAAGATGAAGACTTGAGTCTAGGTTTGTTTTTAAGATTTTATTTTTAGATAAAATGTAAAGGATAGAATAGTTGGTGGATTGCTCAAGTATACCATGCACACGCACTCTTGTTTTAAATGTCTTTTCATAAAAGAATTTTCAGTTTAGAAAAGACTTTCATTTTGAAAAATACATGATTTACATTGTTATTTTCAATTGGTATCTCAATTGATATTTTTGTATATACTCATATTTTGTTTCCTATATATGTATGCTTCATTAGTTTCCATAATATCAATTGTTATTGGTATTCTCTTTTCATACATATATATGTTTTCATGTGCTTATATTTACAATTGATTCACATTTTTAATGCACAAAGTTTATGATGTAAAATAAAAATATTTGATCATTATGTTTACATTTGGTATCAATATGTTTCAACTTCATATTTGTTAAATTTCAATTGGTATCAATATGATTTACAATAATGATTATTTACAATTTAGTATCTTAAAATTTGATTGCTTTACAAGAGCTCTGATACCTTTAAAAATTTTTGTTTAAGAAAAATTAAAAATGTTTTGATGTGTATTTCCTATATGCAAGGAGAGCTTAACATCTCTTCTACATATAGATTCATGTTGAGTGTATCTTGTTTTGAGGAGCTTGACAACTCTTCTTTATGTGATACACGTGTGTAGGGGGGGCTTCACATCTCCACTTATGCATTGCATATTATGCGTTATGTGAATTAGGGCTTGTCATCCCTCTTTCATGTAATGTATATGTGCAGGAAAGTTAACTTAGCGTCTTCCTCTTCATGAATGTATATCGCATATAAACTTTTATTGACTTATTTGTTTTCACCCTTATTGATCTATTTGTTTATGACAAAAAGGGGAAGAAAAATTTTGTTTTTACTTTAACCCCTTTGTTGATGATTGACAAAAAGGGGGAGAAAGATTTTGGATTTATATGCATGTTTGTTTTGTGAAAAAGGATTGTTTATGCATATATGTTTTGTTTTACAAATAGGAGAAAAAGAATTTGATTTGTTTTATGCTTGTTAGCATGTTTCTCTCCATACATTTGCATACATGTTTATGTGCTTTCATTGCATATCTATTGTTTATTTGTTATGCATGAGTTAAGGGGGAGCTTCTTTGAAGCTTTACTTTAATCCATGCATATATAACTTCATGAGTTTTGTCATCATCAAAAAGGGGGAGATTGTTGGCCCGAAGGCCCATCACTCTAGTTTTGATGATGATCAACTCATGTAGTTATGTTTACTAATGATCTTGTGTTTAATTAGTGACAGATTCATGATCAAGATCTTAGTTGGTGCATAGCTTCAACAAAGGATTTAAAGTCAAGTTTTGGAGCTAGCAAGGTGTTTGGACCAAGTCAAGAAGGCTTCAAGTGAAGACTTCAAGAAGATGAAGACTTGAGTCTAGGTTTGTTTTTAGAAGATTTTGTTTTTAGATAAAATGTAAAGGATAGAATAGTTGGTGGATTGCTCAAGTATACCATGCACACACACTCTTGTTTTAAATGTCTTTTCATAAAAGAATTTTCAGTTTAGAAAAGACTTCATTTTGGAAAAATACATGTTTGGTTTTTAGTATTCAAAGTTATATGTTTTAACCAAAACCATGTTTAGTGCTTAATGTCAAAAACATAGATATTTCACCATGTTTGTGTAGTGGATCATATCCATACACTCTATGCTTCAAAAGTGTTTTAAATATCTTATTTTTGTATTTGGAGAAGTTTTGGAAAAATAAGTTTTGGAAAATACTGTTTTTAGTTTGAGCCATATTTTCCAAGTTACAAAAATAGGTCAAAACATTTGTAACATGCCTTGATTTTGTGCAAGCATGTTTGTTTATCAAAGCATAACATCAAAACTATTTTTGTAGATTTTCTGTGAATTTATGGGATTTTATTTCATTCAAAAAGACCAAGTTTTCAATCCCTTAACTGTTTTCAGTTTCCAGGCTTCAGCGGTCGACCGAGTTCTGAAGTCAGTCGACCGGGCGGTCGACCGACGTGCACAGACGTGCACGCCTTGACCTGGCAGGTGGCCGGTCGACCGATCCGGTCGACCGTCCAGAGAGCTCTGCTCTCTGGAAAGGCCCCGGTCGACCGGGCGGTCGACCGGACAGAGAGTCTGCTCTCTGTATCTGGCCTCGGTCGACCGACCGATCGACCGATGGCACAACGGTCTGAAATATGACTGTTGGCCGGTCGACCGGGCGGTCGACCGACAGGCCTGACAGACCTTAACGGCTAGTTTTCAGACTCTATAAAATGGGGCATTTGGGGGCTGTTTTGATCAAGATTTTCAAGTGGATTTTTCACCAGTTTTCCCAACTCTTTTAAGAGGTTTTCTCCACTTGTTTTAAGAGCAAATATTTCCAATCAAAAGGAGAGTTTATCAAGAGTGTTAAAAGAGATTTCTTGAGTTTTTTCTCTACACATTCTCATCCTTGTTTTCTCACAAACACTTGAGCAATTCATAGACATACTCATCCTATAGGAGTGTTGTAGTGAGATTGTTTTCGGTGATCAAAGTGTTGTGATCACCAAAGATCTTTTCTTTGTTCTTTGAGGAGGCGGACAAGTGTGTTCGCGGTGGTTTAGAGTTCGTGTGTGAACTCTTGGTTTGAGGTGCGGCGTCGGCGAGCTAGTGAGTTTGCGGTGTGTACGGGACTAGAGAGTCCGAGGGTTTGTAGGTGTTGCGGCACCGAGGAGTGATCCATTGGGATCAAGCATAGTGGAAATCCTTCGTGTGTCGAAGGCGGGGATGTAGAGCAAGTGTGCTCGAACCTCGAAACAAATCCCTTGTGTTTGCGATTGCTCACTCTCTCTCTCTCTCTCTATCTCTTGTTTATATCTTGCATGTTTCTATTGTGTTTATCTTTACATGCATGATATACTTGTGTGCTTAATTGTTATACTTGCTAGGGTTTGTTGCTAACAATTGTATTCAACCAAGAGAGCCAACGCGGCACCTCAACCCTTATCTAGGAGAATCTAGAGGAGTTAGTCCAGAGCCCTTCACGGGGAATTCGGCTACACTCTTGTGTTATACGTGGTGTTTAGTTTAAATAGTTTGTTTAGGTCATTATAGTTTTTAATTCCGCATTGTTGTCATTAAGTGACCATTAGATTAGCCATCACCTATTCACCCCCCCTCTAGGTGAACTTACAGTTATAAAATAATTCATAAGATGTTTTGTTTAAAATAAGTCGAATGAGCACATGATTTAAAATATAGCATGCAGTAGCAACAGTCTCAGCCCAAAAATATTTTGTTAAATGACTGTCCATAAGTATAATTCTAGCACATTCTTAAAAAGTCCTATTCTTTCTCTCCACAACACCATTTTAAAGAGATGCTATAGGAAAATAAAGTTATATGTAATACCATACTTATCACAGAAATTTGCAAAAGATTCATTTTCAAATTTTCCTCCATGATTACTTCGAATGGTGACTATATTTAGAGACTTTTGATTTTGAAATTTTTTTACAAAAACTTGAAAACTCATCAAAAGTATCATTTTTATTCTTTAAAAAAATTACCCATGTAAAACGTGAATAATTATAAACAATAACAAAAACATATCTACTTTTGTTTAAAGAAGCAACACGAGTAGGACCAAATAAATTCAAATGCAACAGTTCTAAAGGTCTATTAGTAGAAACCAAATCTTTAGATTTAAAATATGATTTAACTTGTTTTCCTAATAGACAAGAATCATAAAAATAATCCTTTTTAAAAGCTATTTTTGAAAGGCCTTTAACTAAATCAAATTTAGAAATCTTAAAAATAGTTTTCATATTTAAATGACCAAATCTTTTATGCCATAAAAAATAGTCATTATTAGAAGTAATTAAACATAAGTTATCATTTGATGATAAATAAGTCATTGATAACTCATAAATATTATTGTTACAAGATCGTTTAAAAAGAATATCTTTCATATTGGTATCATATATAAGACATGCATCTTTTTTGAAAAAAACTTTATAACCCTTATCACATAACTGATTAATACTTAATAGGTTGTGTTTTAAACCTCTTACTAAAAGAACATTTTCAATAAGGGGATTAGAAATGTTACCAACCATGCCAATACCAATAATCTTTCCATTGTTATTGTCTCTAAATATTACTGTACCTCTCTTTTTGATTTGAACGAAAGACAGTAGTTGAATGTATTCGATCATGTGTTTGGAACAACCACTATCAAGTATTCATTTTTCTTTATAAGGTACCTATAAGATAAAACATTTTGTATGATACCCATCATGATAGGGTCCGAAAAAGATTAGCCTTTCGGATTTAAAATCCAATTTGAATTTGGTTTCCATTTGTTAGTATAAACATAATTATAAAAATTACATACATGATGTATATATGATGCAATATAAGCATTTTTATCCACATTATTTAGATTTTAGGAATCCATATATATATATATATATATATATATATATATATATATATATATATATATATATATATATATATATATATATATATATATATATATATATGTTCCTAATTCCTTTTGAAATAGTATAAGTATTTCTTTTTATATAGATTATGATTATTCTTTTTATAAAAATGTGCAGATTTTCTAAAATTATGTTTTGAAAATTTAAGACCAACATATGTAGGTTTTTCAAACTTATCTTTTGAAAATCCAAGACCAAAGCGATTATTTGAAATCTTTTGATAAGACAATAAATCATTTAAATTTTTTTCCCTTATTAAATTTTGTCACATTTTTCAAAATTTCTTCATATTTAATTTTGAAACTAGTCAATTTTTTAATCTAAAATAGAAATTTTGAAATTTAAAGAAACAATTTCTATTTTAAGCAAAGCATTCTCTTTAAAAAATTCTCATTATCCTTTTTTAAAGATGAAATAACTTTTTTACAGTTAGATTTTTGAGAATTTAAGGAAGATATTTGAGAAATATGAAGTGAATTTTCTTTGTTGAGTTTGTCATTTTCTTTTGTTAAAACTTTATTTTTAATCTTTTCATTCTTAAAATCATCATATAGTTCATTAAATGCATCTAATAATTCAGCATACTTTTGTTCCTAATCTTCTTAAGTCATAAAAGAGACATTGACAGTTTCAGTGGCTTCTTTTTCGTTCGAGGTAGATGAATCACTGTCATCCCATGTTGCTTGGAAGGCTTTCTTCTTTTTGTTGAACTTATTGAAATTCTTTAAATTTTCTTTAGATTTCATCGGATAATTCTTCTTTATGTGACCTGATTTGTTACACTTAAAACAAATAAGATTATCTTTGGTATCTTTATTCTCTTTAAATTTACCTTATTTTAAGAACTTTCTTGAGATAATTGCCATTTTCTCTTCATCATCATCTGAATTGTCCAAATCTGAGGATGTATGGAAGGTAAGTACTTTCTTCTTTAATTGTTTTTGTTGTTCATCCTTCTTCCTATCTTCAAGTTAAACTTCATATGCCATCAAATTACCAATAAGATTTTCTAATGACAGAGTTGAGAGGTCATTTGCTTCTTCTATTGCAGTAGTTTTCTTCTCCTAATCTGATGTGAGTGCCCGAAGAACTTTTCAAACTTTTTCAACTTGAGTGTATTCCTTTCCAGGGCTACTAAAGAATTTCTAATGTCAGTGAACCTTGTAACCATTTCTCCAATAGTTTCATTCTCCTTCCTTTTGAAAAGTTCAAACCTATGGATAAGAACAAAGATTTTAGATTCTTTAACTTTATTGGTACCTTCATGTGTTACCTGTAAAATCTGTTATATTTGATTTGCAGATCTTGTCGTTGACACACGATTGAATTCTTCTTTTTTCAGGGCACAGAAAAGCGCGTTCATTACTTTTGCATTAAGATTAACAAACTTCTTTTGTTCTTCACTCCAAATATCATAATTGGTGGTAGGCTTGGTGTATGGTGCTTCCACTATGTTCCATAGTTCATAGTTAAGGGATTGAAAGTAGATCTTCATTTTACACTTCCAGTAGTTGTAGTTTGATCCATCAAACAATGGTGGACATTGTGTAGAATGTCCTTCCTTGAATTATGATGAAGGAAACTCCATTGCCATCCTTGAACACTGCTCTGATACCAAGTGTAGGATATATAAACAAGGCAATACAAACACTAGAGGGGGTGAATAGTGTTTATAAACTTTTAATAATAAAAAGTAAACTACTTGAAGGAAAGTAAATGAACAGAATAAATCTCATAGATTTCAAACATAAATAAGAGAGATTTTATCCTAGTTCAGTCCTTGTGACCTACATCCAGCCCAAGCAACCCGCTTGAGATTTTCCTTATCCTATTTTTGATACACCCCAAAATCAACTTCTGTACACCATTTGACAAAACACCCTTCGTCAAATCTGTACAACTATTTTTTACACCAAGAAGACACTTTCTTTGATGGCTTACAATGTAGCCTATAAGCCTTGAAACTTGTATGTGATTGTGAACAAGGTATCTTATAGGAGGGTCCTCAGAATTCTTCACAAGAGAATTGAAATGTGTGAAGAATAGAAAGTGAAAAATAGTTTTCTGGGAATAGAATTTTCGAACAGAGGCTTGAACAAAAAACTAATGATTTTAATTGGTGAATTCATCCAAGGACAACATCCCTATTTATAGGTGAAAACAATGGTCAGTTAGGAAGTTATCAATTCACATTTGAAAATCAAAACGTTGGAAAAAAAATACCAGAATCTGAAAACTGAATAACAATTCAGAAACTAAACTTAGTCGACTAGGTATAGGATTAGTCGACTAGTATTTGAAATTTTGCCTAGGTTAGTCGACTATATTAAAGACCAAGTCGACTATATTGATCTGACACAGACTGATAAGTCTCTTGAAACTGAAACTAGTCGACTAAATAAGGGGATTAGTGGACTAACTTTGAGTACAGTTGAAAAACAGAGAACAATAATTTTCTGTGAATACACTTAGTTGACTATAGAAGATAGTAAGTCGACTATAGGATATGTTAGTTGACTATAAAAGGAGATAAGTCAACTATAAGACTATTTTTTGTGTGTAATCAAGGCTTTTAATAATCTTCTAAAAATAAAAAAAATACACAAAAATAATAAACATCCTTATATAATCTTGTGCTGCAAGAACTCAGTACTAGCTCTTCAAATTGAGGTCCAATGTACCTGCATCATAATTGTTATCATCAAAATTTGAGTTCCAACAAACTCAACTATAGGCACAAAACAACATATGATAAAGTTTAGATTACTTACACTAGCGTATAAATATTAAAATATTTTTTAAAAGAAGAGGATGAAATGGTTACCAATACCGATGTAGCCAATTCATTTCTCCAAAACAAGGTGGTCCTCCCACCATAGTTCCTTGATAGTGATGTATCAATTGGGCATGTCCATCAAGCTCCAAGAGCATCCACCACCAAGGCATCAAACCTCTCACATTTTGTTAGAGCCTATACTTACATCAAACACAAAAGGTGGGAATTTTGGTGCCCATATTTTCATTTTGGGTCCATAGGGTTAGTATTATAAGGAATTCAAACATTTTTATTAGCAAAATTTAAATGATTTATTCTATCAAAACAAAATTTTACAAGATGGCCTTTTTGGCCACAATGTGTAAATGTGTACACATTAGTATACATATGTGTGGTGTGAGTGTGATCATGGTGTGCATGCGTATGCCATGGGGTATGTACATGCATGTGTGAAACTTATTTCTTGCGAAACATATATTCCAATTTTGAGTGTTAAATGCACATTGGCTCAAAGTGGAGCCCAAATAATCAATTTTCTTTTCAAAATATGAATCTCATTTTTATCAATAGGAGGTGCAATATTATTAGCATGAGAAACATGACAAGGATCAACATTATTTTTCTTTTTAGAAATCTTTTCTTTTTCTTTTAAAATAATTTTTTTCAAAGATTTTTTTCCATTTAAAACAACTTTCTTTTCTTTTTCCACTAAAATAACTTGGTTTTTCAAAAATTCATTTTCTTTTGATATAATACTCAGTTTTGAAGAATCATTTTTATTTAACAAAGAATTATTTCTTTTCTTCAACTTTTCATTTTTAATTTTTAGCAAATCATATTGCTTAAGAAGTTTTTGACAAAAAGATGCAAGCTCACATAAGGCATGTCAATATCATCTTCTGGCTCAGATTCAGAATATACCTCAAGGGGCTTATCCCCTTGGATCATGTAGCACATGTTGGAAGTAACACTTTCATCATCCGAGTCACTCCCCATGTAGTATTGCTTTTGTTCACCAAGAGAGATAAGGGTGTTCCATACAACAAAAGAATTAAAGTTGGCAACCCTAGATAAATATTCGTCATTTAGGGTGCTCTTTAATGCATAGATGGCTTTTGCATTAGCCTCTATATGTTTACCATTAATAAAATATGGACCTTTAATGGTAGTAAAATAAACATGAATATCTAGCGCTTTGAGGTACATGAACATCTTAACTTTTCAGGTTTGGAGGTTAAGAATGTCAAACATGGGAGGTGTGATGAAATCCATGTGTGTGTATAAAATATTGTGATTAGCTAAAATAAGAATATTTAACTCAAGGTTGTTAGACCTAAATTAAGAGCACCAAGCTCTGGTACTACTTGTAGGACACCTAGAGGAGAGTGAATAGCTGCTAACGGAAAATTAATACGGAATTAAAACTAATTGTGCAAACTAAAACTATTATGGAAACACACAAAGTATAACCAAAAAGTGAAGCCGAATTCCCGGTGAAGGGTTCTGGACTATCTCCTCAGGATTCTTCTAGATTAAGAGTTGAGGTGCCACTATGGCTCTCTTGGTTGAATACAACTGTGAGCAAACAATCAAAAGCATATATCAATTAAGTACAAGGAAATATCAAGCATGTAATAGAGATGAACAATAAGAACATGCAAGATATAAAACACAAGTGAGAGAGAGAGAGAGGTAAGTAATCGCAAACTCAGGAGAATTTTTTAAAGATTCGAGCACATTTGCTCTACGTCCCCGCCTTCAACACTATGAAGAATTTCCACTATAACGATCCCGTAAGATCACTCGGTGCCACAACACCTACAACAAGTTCACACTAGAACTCTTGGACGCACAAATCCCTCACTTGATCCCACAAAAACAACACAACACGAACCCATAAGTTTGTCGAAGTTGTAACCTCTACAACTCCTCCAAATATAAAGGTGGAACGCTTGGTGATCATTTCTCTTGATCACCAACAAATACTTCACAATAATGATCCTATAGAGGATGGCTATAGCAATGGATAGCTCAAGCTTGTGTGAGAAAACAAGATAGATGTGGAGGTGAAAAACTCAGAGAAAATCTTTTGAAAACTTAAGAGAATCACTCTTGATAAACTATCTTTTGATATGACAATGAAGCTCTAAAAACTTGTTGGGAAAACTCTACTGAAAATGGGAAAATAAGCTCTTGAAAAACTTGTGTAAAGTTCATCAAAAAATCTCATATTTATAGGCCAAAAAAACCAGCCATTATGGTTCAAAAACTGCCAGAAATGGCCTATCGGTCGACTACCCGGTCGACCGACCAACGGTCAAATTTCTGACCGTTGGAGTCTGGCGGTCGACCGACCACAGACAATGCTATAGGTCAACTTTGAGATCAGTTTTGAGACCTAAAACCTTAGAATTTGAAAATAAGTATCTAGAATGAATTTGTAGATCATTAAGTTTTCTTTCAAATACAACTTAAATCAAATTAATATCCTTTTGAAGTCATAAGTTATCAATAAAATGATAAAAGATGTCAAACCATAAACTGTAAACTATTTTCTGAACAAGAATAGACTTCAACCCAATATTTGACATCTTTAACACTTGAATCAGAAAATAATTATTGAATAAGAAATGTAGCCCTGAAAATTATCTTTAAAATTCAATTTAAATTATATTGATTGAATAAAAGAATAAAAAGTTATAGTCATAAAACTATAAAAGTGACGAGTAGATCAGTAGAATGGTCAGCAGTCCGGTCGACCGAGAAAACCTGAGTGCTCTGCAAACTCAGTCGGTCGACCGGTCGGTCGACCGAACTCAACTATGATCGACCGGTCGGTCGACCGAGCTCAAGTCACATGGGCTTGTGCATGTTTTGTGCATGTCGGTCGACCGAGCCTTGACCGCCAACAGCCCAAAAAAATAGTTTTAACAACGTTTTAAAATACATCTTAAATTCTATAAAATCTCCATAAAATTCACAAAAATAAGTTCATTAAAATACTTTGAAGTACAAAAATGTGTGATCAAAAATTAATACATATTACAAACATGTGAACTATTTTTTAGGCATAGAATTTAAAGCTTAAAACAAAAATCGTATTTTTCGAAAATCAAAGTTTTGTTTGTGTATAAGAGCTTAAGCAATCCACAACTAATCTATTATTTACATTTATTTAAAAACAAAATCTTAACACTTACAAATATGACACAAGTCTTAAAAATCTTCTCTTGAAATTCTTCTTCTCCATCTTCACTTGGTTCAAAACTTGATTCAAAGAGTTAGACTTTTCTTGAGTACTTGATGCGATCTTGAAGCGCGAGCTCTTGAATCAACACGTACTACCTTCAAACTTGACTTTGAATCTTTCGTTGAAGCTAAATACCGACTAAGATCTTGATAGAATATTTGAAACTAAATGAACACAAGATCATTAGTATTATAACTACATGAGTTAATCATCATCAAAACTAAAGTGATGGGCTTTTGATCCAACACCTTATTTGTGTTGTGCAATATCAGGGAAGAGAATGTCAAACATTTGTTCCTTAGATGCACTTTCACTAAGCAGGTTGCTGCTAGTTTTAGAAGTTTTCAGATAATCAGAGGTTATCCTTTGTTTTCTTTTACTGATCTTTGGTTTTCATGGAGGAAGAAGAAGGTCACGAAGAGTTTTAGATCTAATTGGGATGTTTCATTATTACTCTCTTTTGGAGAGTCTGATAGAGAGAAACAGGAGAACTTTTCAGAATGTTTCAATTATTATTGATTCATCTGCCTTGCAGATTGATAATCTCGAACTCAAGAAAAGTACAAGGAGCTGAAATTGAATTGGGTAGGATTATAATCCATTTTGAAAGTGTTTTATTGATATAATTTGGAGTTATTTATTTTTTCAATAAGTATAGCGTATATACTCTCTGATGGTTGGTATTTCATACTTTCATTAAAATGATTTGGGTTGGGACCACTCTAATCTCATCCTTTCACTCTCAAATAAAGATATAAACTAAGAAAGCAATAATCCACAAGTATGAGATATTGTTCGCCAATTTGGCCATATCTACAAGGAGAGAGAGGAATATTTTATTAATTTTAAAAGGGTTCTTAGATTTATACCCTCTAATATTTTATATTTTGAAGTATACTCAAAAATCTTCATATTTATAATTTAAACCCCAAATCATTTAAAACCCAATAATTACTCCTCAAGTTAGATATAGTTAGAATTTGAATAGAAAGAGAGATAGTCTACCAAAGGACTCCTAGTAAAATAAAATTAAATACAATCTGTCTCTCTCTTAGTTGAACTCATAGTCCGTGTCAGCATCGCTACATAGGTTGAAATTGTATGTGGAGTTACGCTCGTCAAAGCTCCGATAGGAAAGGTCAAATTTAAAGGCAAAGTCGAATTTGAAGTCGGGTTTTTGTTAAAGGAAAGAGAAAGGAAAAAGTTCAAGGAAATAAAAATAAGAGAATCGAGGGGTTGGGTTGGGTTGGGGGTTGGAGTTTCTACAAATAAATAAAGTTTATTTAGTGTGTCGAAGGGTAAAGTTTAGATTTTATAAATTTTTTGGTAAACTTAATAGCACAAAGGAGAATATTCTCCAAATTTTAATAAGATTTAATGGGGAGGGGTAACTTATTGGGTTTTAGATGATTTGTGAGGTATAGATCTAAAAATGAATGGGAGGTATTCTAAATATTGAAGATTTCGTGGTGCAGATTAAAAAAATAAAAATCATAAAATATTTTCTTCTCTCCTAAAGATCTTTCCTAAGAGTACAACCTCTTTTCGTAGTTCTTAATTGATGCAATACAAACTCTCTTGTCATAATTCTAGTAGTTGTCATCACACCTTTTAGATTTTCTTTAACTATTGATTGTACTCTAAAATTGTATTTTTATCATCACTTTTACACATATATCCTTGATCATTCCTTAATTAATTAATGCTATTAACCCCTTTTTTGATTATGGTGTGTAGTTACTTAAATGAGAGCATAAAGATACAAGAAGCTTCATTTTATCCCTAATCCTATCTAAAGTTAGATTTTAAGTTGAATCCAAAGGAGGAAAGAATTAATCTTCATCTCCTAAATTTAAGTTCAAATTCAGAAGATAAAGTCGTAGAAGATGAAAGGGATAAAGCTAATCCTAAAAGAGAAAAGGAGGATAATTCAAATTAAATGGAGTTCAAAATCAATTCAGACTCGAATTCTGACTGTACACCTTTTCGTATTTGGATCATAACGTTTGTTACAGATATTTAAATCCAATGATTTAAGATGCTACAAAATGAAGACTTAAAGGACTACAATTGTTATGTTTACCACTCTATCAAATTCAGCCATCTGATGAGTCATATTCAGCAAGCAACACACCAACTTGCTGCAGGACTGAATTTCTTATTGAATTAGGAAACCTTCTAATTTGTATCCTATTATGATTAGATTTGATGCCTATTTAAGAGTTGAAATCTATTATTGTAAAACATCTCCACATCAGAGATCATAACTTAAGATTTTTCTTTAGTTTCTCTATCAAATTTCCTTTGTAATTTTCTCCACTTCTACTTCTAATTCAAGATTTGTGAGAAGGAGAAGCCATTGTAATTCGACATGACAGATAGTACAAGGTGCTTTCTTTCTTTTCATATCTCTTTTGTTATTTACTTTATTTTTTACTTTTTCTTATTTTTTAATTATTTCTTACTTTCTTTTACTTGTCATGTTTACTATGAGTAGCTAGATTTCTCATGGCTTGCTAAGACATCACCACCATCACATCTAATGTCTAGTAGATAAAACGGATTAGATCATATGCATGCCTACTCTAATTTTATTCTTGAAGACTCATTAGGATAAGCAACTAAATATTTGCTAATACTTCTTAATTATTTTTCTTAATCTATGCTTGATGAAAATCTTGATATTTTAATGTTGAACGTTAATTATTGTTATTTCAAATAGGGCTAAGATTTGGCAAATACTTTCTAATGATTTTTTCTTAATTTATACTTGATTGACAACCTTGATATTGTAACGTTAAAACTTGGATGGTATTATTTCAAATCATAACCTAGTTTCTATCCCACGTATCTTGCTTGATTTTGTGGTAGAATATCATGTTTAGGATTTGAAGTAAAGTAATTATCTATCTAGCATTAGCATGTATGGTGGTTGATTATTAGTAAGTTGTGAACCTTTCTTTTAGATTAATTCTTTTTTCACATACAATCCATCCCCTTTTTTCCACGTTCTTTAAAAACAGAGAAGATAATAAGAAGACAATATTACCGAAAAGCTTCCATCGCATCTCTCCCTGAGGTTTGACCCGTTTAGCTCTTGCTACAGCGGTTAAATTGCAAAGATTCAGAGTTAAAACTGGTCACATACACTTCTCATATTCTCTGTACTCTGTTTTGTGCAATCAAGCCGTTGCCGGGGAGGGAACGGTATATATTGTTTTCTAACTTAGGCTAGATTTTTTTATTTATTTGTTTCTCTTTATTTTTAACAATTCTTATGTGATATGGCTTATTACAACAATTTTTTCAATTTTAATAGTAATCCATATTACACCTCGACCTCTTTTGAATCGGATATTACCAGCCCGACATATCATAATTTTAACCAACCAAGCATGCCTAGTTGGTCTTATCTCAACATATGCCCCAACCTCAATTTCATGAAACGAATTGGAATAATTATCTCTACTCCTCACTGAGTCAATGGGGATATATAACGCCCCTAAGCCATATTGTCAACCATCTTTCCAACCATCATCTTCATATACTTCTTTTCCCACACCACCAATAGAAGAACCTACCTACTTGGAAAAGAGTATAGAATCAATGATTCAATTCTCAAATGATCTATTCGATAGGTTAGTAGAAAAAATGGATCGTGTGTAAAGTTTAATGAATGAGCAAATTTTTAGACTTTCAAACATCCTTGAACTAACTAATCAAATTGATAGGAACCAAGAATCGTGGTGTCTTGAAGACCTTGATCAAGATTTAATTTCATCACATCAACATGAACTTGATCAATCCCAACCCATGTACAAATTGGCAAGTTTTAACTTTAATGGGATTGAACTAGATTGTGAATGCGAACCCGATCCTCAACTTTGTGATCTAATTCCAAACTTTGAATCTATGTTGACTCTGGTGTCTTTACCTAATTTGGACCCAATTTTCAAGCCAACATTAATTCCAGTACTCGTATATTATCAAATTGGATCATCTATTTTGGGTTGACACATTCATTTGATGGATCATGAATATGAACTTAAGTTCTTTGATTTGGAGAGCACTTTTGAACCAAACCCGACTCTCGAACCTAAATTTGATTTTCCTGAGCCGGTATTGGTTCCCAATCCTATCATTCTCAAGCCCAAATCAATCACTTCATCAAGTCAGATTCTATTATTGGACCAAGGTAAAAACAATGGTGACCCTGAGATGGTATTTCAAGATTGGTCATGCAACCAAGATTGTGTCAATGTTAGGGTCGTGCATGATCCTATTCATTTGGGGGATAATAACAATGTACATAAAAAAGAGGTCATAAAAGGTGGGTTCCTTGATGATTCACAATATTTAGATTGGGTAGCAATGTTTGGCCCAATCCGGCCACCACCGGAACTACCATCTTGAGGTCACATTTTGCCTTCCCTTTCTTCTTTTTCATGCATACATGCATTCATTCATACATTGAGGATAATGCATGAGATAGGTGTTGGGGAGAGTTTACTAACATACTAACATAGGTAGATACTAACAATTTTTTTAAAAAAAAACTTTTTGAAAAAGGAAAGAATATTTTGATTTATTTCTGTAAGCAATTAAGTTAATTTTAAGGAATAGGAAAATCATAGTTAGAATTTCTTAACACTTGGTCAAAATAAATATTATTTGTTTGATTTTTAGGTTTAAGAGGAAAAATTGAAAAAGTAATTTAGTTTTGATATCTTTACCTTGATGAAGTATGCATGCTTTATACACCTACACACTTGGGATTCAAAATAAAGACTCTTGTGTCTTAGAAATATATATATATATATATATATATATATATATATATATATATATATATATATATATATATATATATATAAAATAAATAAATCTAATTATTGATTGGCTAGGTACTTTGGCCTAAGAAAGCCTTGGTACTTACGCGAAAGGTAATTAGGTAAGTTTAAAAATATATATATTTATATATAAATATATTATCTGTATTAACACATCTAATAATCAATTAGTTAGGTATTAGGGCCTCAAGAAGCCTTATTACTTACACGAAAGAAAATTAGATGAGTTATACATATTTAAAAAAAAGAAAAAAAGAAAAAAGAAGTGCTTAAAGGGCAACGAAGTGGTAATACTTCGAACTTCTGCAAAAAAAATTATATATATTAATATACAAGGTATAAGAGTTGAAGTTTAAGAATCCCAAGTAAAAAAATTGCGTTCACAAAGGTGCATATGACTTGGGGTAAAATAAAAGACTAAGTGAGAAATTCTGTTTTAATCCTAACCTAAATTGATGACAAATATTTGCATCGAGACTAAGTATAAGAATGAATAATTTGATGATCCTAAGACTTATAGATTACTTGATTTCCTCAAAGATACTTCAAATATTCTCTCTTTCAAAATAGTATTTCAAAAATACTAACATTTTATTTTTCTTTCTTTATGAATTTTGTGGGTGTAATTCACTGAAAACTCTCACGAGACAACACTCGTCCTCTAGGGTAACCTAGAGGTTTAGCGGCTTGTTGCACGTGCTAAGTACAATTGTAATTCTTACGAAAGTGAGTTAGGTTAGATTAAATTAGTTTCTAACATTTGGTTTTCTCGAGGACGATCAAAAGATAAGTGTGGGCTGTGATTGTACTCTAAAATTGCATTTTTATCATCACTTTTACACATATATCTTTGATCATTCCTTTATTAATTAATGTTATTAACCCCTTTTTTGATTATAGTGTGTAGTTACTTAAATGAGAGTATAAAGATACAAGAAGTTTCATTTTATCCCTAATCTTATCTAAAGTTAGTTTTAAGTTGAATTCAAAGGAGGAAAGGATTAATCTTCATCTCCTAAATTTAAGTTCAAATTCAGAAGATAAATTCCTAGAAGATGAAATGGATAAAGTTAATCCTAAAAGAGAAAAGGAGGATAATTCAAATTAAATGGAGTTTAAAATTAATTCAGACTCGAATTCTGACAGTACACCTTTTCGTATTCGGATCATAACGTTTGCTATAGATATTCAAATCCAATGATTTAAGATGCTACAAAATGAAGACTTGAAGGAATACAATTGTTATGTTTACCACTCTATCTAATTCAGCTATCTGATGAGTCATATTTAGCAAACAACACGCCAACTTGCTGCAGGACTGAATTCCTTATTGAATTAGAAAACCTTCTAATTTGTATCCTATTATGATTAGATTTGATGCCTATTTAAAGAGCTGAAATCTCTCATTGTAAAAAATCTCCACATCAGAGATCATAACTTAGGATTTTTCTTTAGTTTCTCTTTCAAATTTTCTTTATAATTTTTTTCTACTTCTACTTCTAATTCAAGATTTATGAGAAGGAGAAGCCATTGTAATTCGAGGTAACAGATAATACAAGGTGCTTTCTTTCTTTCATATCTCTTTTGTTATTTACTTTATTTTTTACTTTTTCTTATTTTTTTATTTATTTCTTGCTTTATTTTACTTGTCAGGTTTACTATGAGTAGCTAGATTTTTCTCATGGCTTGCTAAGACATCACCACCATCACATCTAATATCTAGTAGATAAAACGGATTAGATCATATGCATGCCTACTCTAATTTTATTCTTGAAGACTCATTAGGATAAGCAACTAAATATTTGCTAATACTTCTTAATTGTTTTTCTTAATCTATACTTGATGAAAATCTTGATATTTTAATGTTAAACGTTAATTAGTGTTATCTCAAATAGGGCTAAAAATTGGTAAATACTTTTTAATGATTTTTTCTTACTTTATACTTAATTGACAACCTTGATATTGTAACGTTAAAACTTGGATGGTATTATTTCAAATCATAACCTAGTTTCTATCCCACGTATCTTGCTTGATTTTGTGGTAGAATATCATGTTTAGGATTTGAAGTAAAGTAATTATCTATCTAGCATTAGCATGTATGGTGGTTGATTATTAGTAAGTTGTGAACCTTTTTTTTAGATTAATTCTTTTTTCACATACAATCTATCCCCTCTTTTCCACGTTCTTTAAAAACAAAGAAGATAATAAGAAGACAATATTACCAAAAAGCTTCCATCGCATCTCTCCTTGAGGTTCGACCCGTTTAGCTCTTGCTACAGCGGTTAAATTGTAAAGATTCAGAGTTAAAACTGATCACATACACTTCTCATATTCTCTGTACTCTGTTTTGTGCAATCAACTATAGATTGAATTAAAGATGCTTTATATTTAAACCATTCATGTTCTCTTGTAGAATCCTAAATCGACTAAGATGCTTCTTTTTTGGTTTTTTGTTATCCTTTATTAAACCTTGAATTGGTTAGAATTTTTTTCGTTCTTGAAAAGAGTAAATTGCAGAAAGACTTACTGTACTATTGACCATATAGCACTAGTATCCTCTAAACTAGATTATTAGTAAGTACATGAGTCAACAATGTTTATTTTTTTTCTTCCTAATTTTGTCGTTCTCTTTCTTATCTTTCTACTCATGTTCTTCCTTCTTTCACTCCTACCTTACATACTTCTTCAAAACCCATATGTTAACTCAAATTTGGATCATCTTTTTTCTCCTCCTCCTCTCTCTCCCACTATACTTTCACCCCCTCTTCATTTTCCTCTTCTTTTCACTTCTCTTTCACCTTTTTTTAAAAACTCATCCTTCAAATAAACTCAGTTTCCTCCAAATCAAACTATTTCTCCTATTTTCAAAATATAGCCTCAAACTCAAAACTAATATTGCTCTTCTCTTCTCCTCTTTCAAATCCAAACCCAAACTCAAAATTTTTGCTTTCTCTTCAAACCTAAATCTTCTTTTCTCTCCAAAACCCAAACCCTTATTGTTGTTAATTTCATAGAGAGAATAGCCATTAACTGAGTTGCATGAGAGCTTAATAGAGAAAAAGGATTTATGTATCAATTCCAAAGATTTGGGATGAAGACCTTGTTATTGTTCTTATTCTAGTTTTGAACTATTTGCTTCCTATGACTGCCTCATTGGACGTAAATTCTAGCTTCGTAACTAGATCTTAGTGTCCATTAAACACAGTTACAAAATGTTCTCTTAAAATATAATAATCATTTGAAAATATTATTCTACTGTGGTATTTGGTAGAATATGTAATTTATTTACATAAAAATCTAACATTAATTAGTATAAATTTATCATGTCGCTATCATATTTATAAGAAGTTGGTCTTTTGCATCCACTCTTTAAATTTCAAATCCAAACTTAAAATCCTCTACAAGTTGCTACGGTTATAACTTGATGTGGTTCCAGCTATTACAGTTTTCTACCGGTGCAGAGGGGGGAGAGAGAGGAAAAAGGTGTGGGGAGAGAGTGTAAAATCTTGTTAGTATAGTTTTTTAACTCATTGGAGAAGATAGCACAGAGATCGGAGTTCAACGGAGTATAGTAGAAGACCAGACGCAACCGAAGACAAAGAGTCGGTCGAGTGGCCATGCACAAAACGTGCACAAGAAAGTTACAGTTGACTGCTCGATCGATCGCCCAGAGGAAACGATTGATCACCCAGAGGAAGCAGTGGCAGCAGATGAAGTCGGACCCCCAGTCGTCCGACTGAGATGCTAGAGTTTAATAGAGAGTTGGATCTCTACATATTTTCCCACTGATCGACCGCCCGGTCGACTTCAGCAAGGAGCCAATCAAGCGTCTGGTCGACCGAGACACGTGTTCTGGGTTTTCTAATATGATTCTGGGTTCGTTTCTGATCCAAATTCAGATCCGTTGGTTTTCTTTTCTTCAAGGATTCTCTAATTATATAAAGAGGGGTATTGTCTCCAATTAATATATCTTGTAATTGATTGATTAATAAGATCTCTCCCCCTTCTACCTCTAGGACGTAAGTGTTGGCCCAGAGGCCTTCCACTCTAGTTTTGATGATGATTAACTCATGTAGTTATGTGTACTAATAATCTTGTGATTTTAGTTTCAGATCATTAATCAAGATATTAGTTGGTGATTAGCTTCAACAAGATGGTTTGGAAGCTTTCACATGGTGATTCAAGAGCCCGAGCATCAAGATCATATATAGCACTCATTGGAGTCAAGCTCGGTGGATCACATTTTGGATCGAGTCGGCTTGGAGACGGCGCTCTACAAGAAGACATCGGTACCATAGTTTTTAGTTTGTGTTTTAGATCCATGTGTAAAGATTAGATAGTGTGATAAGCCCAAGTTCACAATACACACACGTTTTATGTTTTGGATATTGGTTTTCAGTTTTTCCGTTTTGGTTTAATCGATCTTAGTTTTCATGAATAAATATTGATTCAAAACAAGTTTACATGGTTTAAATGTATATTAGATATGTTCTATATACATGCATGCTTCAACTAATTAGACAAACTTATTTTGATATGCCTGTTCATGAGTTTTTAGTATTTTGGTACTTTAACAAAACATATTTTGGTATTTAAAGTCAAAAACAATGATATGTATATGTTTCATGTATATTGGACCTATGTCCATATGCAACATGCTTTAAAAAGCTTAAGTACCATTGTTTTGTATTTGGATAAGGTTTGAACAAAGGTTATTTGAAAAATCAATGTTTGGTAAAAATACAGGTTTTGGTTTTTAATAAAATTTGTAAGACACAAAAATAGTTCAAAATGTTTGATAATTGTGATGAAATTTTTATCACATGTTTATATATCAATGTAAAATGAGAAAACTATTTTTGTAGATTTTTAGAGATTTTATGGGAATTTTTAAGACTTTAAAAATTCAGTTTTTCAGTCCCAGATTTTGGCTGCCAGGCTCTGGCGGTCGACCGTTACGGTCGACCGGGCCAGGAGCCGGTCGACCGTAGCGGTCGACTGGACGTGCACAAGATTGTGCACGTAGCCGTGTCAGTCGGCCGGTCGACCGACCGGTCGACCGA
Source organism: Agave tequilana (assembly GCA_038442645.1). NCBI lineage: Eukaryota > Viridiplantae > Streptophyta > Magnoliopsida > Asparagales > Asparagaceae > Agave > Agave tequilana. Next base: position 51,010 of record JAVJIF010024626.1, read on the forward strand.
CTGAGAGCAACCCACTCTCGGGTTGCTCCCGGTCGACCGGGCGGTCGACCGGACAGAGAGTGTTGCTCTCTGTTTCTGGGGCCGGTCGACCGGGCGGTCGACCGGTAGCTGCCAACGGTCAAAAATCGACCGTTGGCCGGTCGACCGGTAGGCCGTTTCTGGCAGTTTTAGCTGCCAACGGCTATATTTTTCTAGGGGCTATAAATACCCCATTAGTGGCCAGCTTTCATCAAGAATTTTTGTGCTAAAATTACTGAACTTTCTCTAGTGTTTATACAAGTTTGAAAAGAGTTTCTTTGTGCCAAAAAGATCAATCTTTATTGTTTTAAAAGTGTTTCATTATTTCAAAGAAAAATAGTCTTTTGGGAATTTGTTTTGGTCTAATCATTCTATATCTTTGTGGAAATTTCCCAAGTGATTTTTCTTTGTTTTAAACACTTTGTTTTCCACACTTGAGCTTTATTCTATCCTATCTATAGGGTCTTTGTGTTTGTAGAAAAAAGAGATTGGTTTGTGGTCTTTTGATCACCAAGTTGTAAACCCTATCTTTGCTTGGCTTTGTGCCTTTCCCTCATAGTGTTGAGGAGGTTGTGCAATTGGGTTGCATCCCTCAAGTTGTGAGGTGATCCTTGTTTAGCTTTGTGCTTATCCCTCAAGGTGTGAGGTGATATTTTGGTTGGCTTGGTGCTTTGTCTCTAGTGAGAGGTTGTGGTTGTAAAGAGAGGAGTTGGGTACTCCTAGTTATTGTATTGCCCCAAATCCTCGGTGGAGGTTCCTTGTGTGGGAGTCCTTTGTGGACAAGCTAGTGGATTCGAAATCCTTCTGGGTGAAGGCGGGGACGTAGAGCTGGGTGCTCGAACCTCGAAACAAATCTTGTTGTTTGCGCTTGATCCATTGACTCTCTCTCTCTATTTACTTTGTGCATTGATCATATTGCTATATCATATACTTGCTTGTGTGTTATTTCAACTACTTAAATTTCACATTTAGTTCACTAGATTAGCATTATCACTTATTCACCCCCCCTCTAGGTGATTTCAATTGGTATCAGAGCCTACGCTCCTGATATTTAGGTTTAACCACCTAGGAGTGAGATCTTGGTTTGCTAATCTTCTTTTTCATTTGCATTTTGCACACATATAGTTGCACTCATGGATAGCCCTCCTATGTTTGATATTTCTAGACTTGATATTTGGAAGGCCAAGATGAGTTGTCATTTGAAAGCATTAGGTAATAAAGTATATCAAGCCATTACCAAGGAAACCCTCCCTAATGATAGCAAACATAAAAAGGCCAATGCATTAGCCCTTAAGACACTTAGAGCATATTTTGATAAAGATTTATTATATGTGTTTGCTCACTATGATTCGACTTTTGCAGTTTGGAGCATTATGACTTCTCCCGAGCTTCCAAAGATTATCAATAGGATGAGGAGATCTAGGAAAGACAAGTCCGATGAGTGTTGTCTCATGGTCCAAGGGAATGACTCCCTTGAGGTACAATCAGAATCTCTACTAGATGATAGCTCTAGTTCCTATTGCTATGGATGTTTAGAAGTTCAAACCTTAAATGTAGAACTTGCTACAAAGCTTGAAAAGTTTTTGGAAAAATATGAACTTTTAAAAAGAAGAACTTTAAACTAAAAGAAGAAATGAAGGATTTATGTTCAAGTTTTGAATTGATTTTGCAAGAGAAGGAAGAGATTACTAGTGAACGTGACTCACTTAAATCTCAACTAGACCTTGCCCTAAAGGAAAATGAATTTTTAAAAAATAAAATGATTGTGATGATTTTTGAAAAACAATGAAGTTTTATCTTCAAAATTAGATGTTATTTTAAAAGATAACAATTCTTTGAAAAATGAAATTGATTTTATTTCAAAAGAATTAGATTTAGTTTTAAATAAAAATAAATCTTTGAAAAATGACATAGATACTCATGTTTGCCATGCTAGTGTAGCTTCTTCTTCTTCTAACACACCTATTGCATGCTCCACTTTATCTTCAAGTATTGAAAATGATATAAATGTTTTGAAGAAAAGTGTTGATTGTTTGGGCTCCACTTTGAGCCATTATGCCATGAACCATACACGCTTGGAATCCTTGGTTCGAAAGAAACAAGTTCCATTATTGCATGCACACCATACACAACATATACATGCTCCTCATGGACACAATCTTAACACTATGTATGCTCATGTGTACACTTTACACATTTTGGTCGTAAGGGCCACCTTGCTAGATTTTTCTATGATCGTATACATGATGAAAATTCAGCAAATAATTTTGTTTGGGTTAGGAAAGGTACTAACCCCTGTGGACCCAAAAGAATATGGGTACCAAAGACCACCCCCATGATTTTTGATGTAGGTGTGGGCTCTCGCATAACGTGAGAGTATTGGTGCCTTGAAGTAGATGCGTTCCGTGCTTAAAGAGTACAATTTGGATGCATTACTTTCAAGGGGAGTTTGGTAGAGAGGACCACCATTGATTTGGAGAACTAGAGAGGTGCCCTTATCGATTTTGGTATCAATCTCTAACTCCCTTTTATATTTGCATGTTTTTCTTGTTCATCAATTTATAGCATGCTATGGTTTATTGTTCATTATGCTTATACCATGTTTATTAGATTAGTAATATACATGTTTAGTTACTTGAGACACTTCTTGCTTATATGAATTTATATCTATGTGTTCTCACCTTGTTTTTAACTAATATGTATGCTCTAGATCTAATGCATATGCTTCTACATAATGATCATATGGATGTTTATGATTTTTATTTTGATGCCTCATGTTTTTGATTAGTATGTCAAATGCCATGATTATTAGATCATTGACATACATGTATAGCATTTGAGATCACCCATGTTTATATGGACCCATATGTTGTGTTCTCACCATTGTTTAGCTATTATGTATATCATAGTTCTAATAACATGTGGATTTACATAATGATTGTTTTTATGTTTATCATGTTGATTTATGTTCTGTTTTATACTTCATGATTTGATTACTTGTTTAGATGTTAGTTTTTCATTAAACTAGGATATATACTTGTACATATTGTGGGCCACAAATAGATCATTATATGTTTGTGCTTGAACGTTCTTTTGTACCCATTAGATGTGCTAGTACAGTCTAGTTTTGATGATTCATGCATTTTAAACTTGTATTCCCATTTTTGGACATGTTTTATGATTATATGTTTAACTTCATGTATATGTCTATCTTGTCCAAACTATTGATTATATATATACATCCTTTTGAGCCACGTGCCTTCATGCATACATCTTTGTGGACTCGTTGTATTTGGATATGTATGTATACTTTAGTATGTATAATACATACATATACCTTGAAGTATAGATAGTTTTAATGAAAATTTTGGTGTTTCATGTTTTCATGTTTTTAAGGAATTTCAATTGAGATTAATTGAATATTTTCATGATTGTGTGTTTCACATTACACTTGTTCACTCACTTTATTATGTTTCTCATGATTGTGTTTTCATGAGTATGATATGGGCTTTATGGACTTTGAGTGTTTAGTGATCATGTGATTTACATGTGTTTCATGAAAAACAATTTTGTTTTATTCCTTGCTTGAAGGATCTCGTACTAGTTTACAAGTTTTTCCATTTAACTAGTTTTAATATTCTTCGTTTTGGTAGAGTTTTTCAAACATTCAATATTTTCAAACCTATTTTGAAAACCCTACCCTCAACGGGCGGTTGGATGGGCGACTATGCCTTTTATGCTTTTGTTGAAAATCATTTTAAACTTGAGCATGATTGGGAGGATAGGAAATATGAGATATACATTTGATATTATTGTCGTTTCAATTAGTATCATTGAATTTTTTTCAATTGGTATCTATATTGACATTTCTTGTATACTCATATATTTTTTTATGTATGTATGCTTTCACTTCAAATGGTATCAATCTCGATTGGTATCTAATTTTTCATACATATATATGTTTTATTTGTGCTTATTATATCCCTATATTTTTAAGCACAAATTTTGATTATGATAAGCTTATGAAAAATAAAAAAATAAAAATTTTGATCATCGTTTTTGTTGGTATTTCATAAAGGGGGAGAAAACTCGTATTTCATCTTTCAATTGGTATTTTGTTTACCATTGGTTTTGTATTCCACTCCCTTACTTTATGATGGAAAATAAAAAAATGAATTTTTATCTTATTTTGGTATCATATGTGCTAAAATGACAAATTCTTACAATTGGTATCAAGATGTTTATTTGAATATTTTCAATTGGTATCAAGATTTTTTGTTTTCTCAAAATTGGTATCAATGCCTTTATTTAACTTTTAATTGGTATCAATTCTTAAATGTTTTTATGTTTCCTTTCAATTGGTATCAAAATGTTCTACATTGACATATTTTAATTGGTATCATATTTGACATCATTTAAAAAAAAAAACAAAAGGGAGAACATATTTTTGTTTTATTCAATCCCTTGTTGATGATTGACAAAAGGGGGGAGAATTATTTTGAGTTTATATGCATGTTTTTATATGCATGTTTTGTTTATCTAGAAACATAGTTTGTTTTATAGTTTGTTTTATTTATTAGTTTGTTGTTTAATTGTTTGTTTAATTGGTATCATGAGCATTTTTCGTTTATTTGTTGATATCAAGAGCTTTATGTAAAGAACATGTTTTTATTGTGGTATCAAGAGCTTTAATAGAGTTTTACCTTTTAATTTGGTATCATTATTTGTTTTATGCATGTCTATGCATTTTCATGTTTAATTCTCATTGCATATTTATATGTTTATTATGATGCATGAGTTAAGAGGGAGCTTCTTTGAAGCTTAACTTTAATCCATGCATATATAACTCCATGAGTTTTGTCATCATCAAAAAGGGGGAGATTGTTGGCCCAGAGGCCTTCCACTCTAGTTTTGATGATGATTAACTCATGTAGTTATGTGTACTAATAATCTTGTGATTTTAGTTTCAGATCATTAATCAAGATATTAGTTGGTGATTAGCTTCAACAAGATGGTTTGGAAGCTTTCACATGGTGATTCAAGAGCCCGAGCATCAAGATCATATATAGCACTCATTGGAGTCAAGCTCGGTGGATCACATTTTGGATCGAGTCGGCTTGGAGACGGCGCTCTACAAGAAGACATCGGTACCATAGTTTTTAGTTTGTGTTTCAGATCCATGTGTAAAGATTAGATAGTGTGATAAGCTCAAGTTCATAATACACACACGTTTTATGTTTTGGATATTGGTTTTCGGTTTTTCTGTTTTGGTTTAATCGATCTTGGTTTTCATGAATAGATATTGATTCAAAACAAGTTTACATGGTTTAAATGTATATTAGATATGTTTTATATACATACATGCTTCAACTAATTAGACAAACTTATTTTGATATGCCTATTCATGAGTTTTTAGTGTTTTGGTACTTTAACAAAACATATTTTGGTATTTAAAGTCAAAAACAATGATATGTATATGTTTCATGTATATTGGACCTATGTCCATATGCAACATGCTTTAAAATGCTTTAGTATCATGTTTTTGTATTTGGATAAGGTTTGAACAAAGGTTATTTGAAAAATCAATGTTTGGTAATAATTTAGGTTTTAGTTTTTGATAAAATTTGTAAGACACAAAAATAGTTCAAAATGTTTGATAATTATGATGAAATTTTTATCACATGTTTATATATCAATGTAAAATGAGAAAACTATTTTTGTGGATTTTTAGAGATTTTATGGGAATTTTTAAGACTTTAAAAATCCAGTTTTTCAGTCCCAATTTTGGCTGCCAGGCTCTGGCGGCCGGTCGACCGTAGCGGTCGACTTGACGTGCACAAGATTGTGCACGTAGCCGTGTCAGTCGGCCGGTCGACCGACCGATCGACCGACTGAGAGCAACCCACTCTCGGGTTGCTCCCGGTCGACCGGGCGGTCGACCGGACAGAGAGTGTTGCTCTCTGTTTCTGGGGCCGGTCGACCGGGCGGTCGACCGGTAGCTGCCAACGGTCAAAAATCGACCGTTGGCCAGTCGACCGTCCGGTCGACCGGTAGGCCATTTCTGGCAGTTTTAGCTGCCAACGGCTATATTTTTCTAGGGGCTATAAATACCCCATTAGTGGCCAGCTTTCATCAAGAATTTTTGTGCTAAAATTACTGAACTTTCTCTAGTGTTTATACAAGTTTGAAAAGAGTTTCTTTGTGCCAAAAAGATCAATCTTTATTGTTTTAAAAGTGTTTCATTATTTCAAAGAAAAATAGTCTTTTGGGAATTTGTTTTGGTCTAATCATTCTATATCTTTGTGGAGATTTCCCAAGAGATTTTTCTTTGTTTTAAACACTTTGTTTTCCACACTTGAGCTTCATTCTATCCTATCTATAGGGTCTTTGTGTTTGTGGAAAAAGAGATTGGTTTGTGGTCTTTTGATCACCAAGTTGTAAACCCTATCTTTGCTTGGCTTTGTGCCTTTCCCTATAATGTTGAGGAGGTTGTGCAATTGGGTTGCATCCCTCAAGTTGTGAGGTGATCCTTGTTTAGCTTTGTGCTTATCCCTCAAGGTGTGAGGTGATTGTTTGGTTGGCTTGGTGCTTTGCCTCTAGTGAGAGGTTGTGGTTGTAAAGAGAGGAGTTGGGTACTTCTAGTTATTGTATTGCCCCAAATCCTCGGTGGAGGTTCCCTGTGTGGGAGTCCTTTGTGGACAAGCTAGTGGATTCGAAATCCTTCTGGGTGAAGGCGGGGACGTAGAGCTGGGTGCTCGAACCTCGAAACAAATCTTGTTGTTTGCACTTGATCCATTAACTCTCTCTCTCTCTATTTACTTTGTGCATTGATCATATTGCTATATCATATACTTGCTTGTGTGTTATTTCAACTACTTAAATTCCGCATTTAGTTCACTAGATTAGCATTATCACCTATTCACCCCCCTCTAGGTGATTTCAGTAGACAATTGTCGAGCCTCGTTAAATTTGTGTTTCTCGCTTTCTTCTCTCTGTTTGCTTATTCATGCAATTGGAGACTATTCTCTGGTATGATGCTATTTTTTGTTGCTTGGATTCCAACAAGTGGTATCAGATCTTTCAGGGTTCGATGATAAGTTTCGTTCGGATAGACCAAATCGCTTTCGAGACATTCTACAGTTTCGGTTGGAGATAAAGATCTTATCTTTCCTATTTGAATTTATTTTCACTAATCATTTTCAGTATTGCTTTGAGAAATTTACCAAGGAGATGGTCGAGAATAGTTAATCATTAGTAAAATTCATGAGTCATCTTCCGATGAAGATTGATGTTGTGAAGTTTGATGACACAAATAATTTTAGAATGTGGAGATGTGAGGTGGTGGATGCCCTGATGGCATCAAACCTCGAAGACTCTCTACGTTTGGAAGAAAACCAGTGGAGACATGCAAGAAGGACTGGGATAAGATGAATTGGACGACATATGGTGTCATCAGGTCTTGTTTGACATAGCACATCAAGTATCATGTGCTGTATTAGACTTTTGCAAGGAAGATTTGGGAGATTCTCGAAAAGAAGTATCTGACGAAGAGCATCGAGACTCGATAGCATCTGAAGAGGAGTTATCCATTACTATATCAATCCTATAGGGATATTTGTTGTGAGAGTGTTTTAGGTGATCAAAGAGTTGTGATCACTTTCTACTTTATATTTAAGGAGGCGAACTTGCGGGTTTGCGTTGTTTTGAGTTCTAGTGAGAGCTCGGTGTAGAGGTGCGGCCTCGGCAAATTAGTGTGCTTGCGGTGTGTAGTTCTTGCGGGAATAAGAGAGAGACTAGTGAGTCCATGGAGTTCTAGTGTGAACTCGTTGTAGGTGTTGCGGCACCGAGTAATCTGGTGGGATCATTTTTAGTGAAAATTCTTCATAGTGTTGAAGGTAGGGACGTAGAGTAAGGGTGCTCGAACCTCGAAATAAATCTCCCGTGTTTACGATTGCTCTATCTATCTCTCACTTGTATTTATATCTTGCATGCTCTTATTGTTCATATTCATTACTTGCTTGATATACTTGTGCTTATATTGATATATGCTTGGGGATTGTTTGCTCACATTTGTATTCAACCAAGAGAGCCATAGCGGCACCTCAATTCTTATCTAGAGGAATCTTGAGGAGATAATCTAGAGCCCTTCATCGGGAATACGACTACACTCTTGTGTTATACTTGGTGTGTCTAGCTTAATAATTTTTAGTTTGCATAAATTTAATTCCGCATTAATTCATCATTAGATTAGCTAGTCACCTATTCACCTCCCTCTAGGTGATTTCAATTGGTATCGGAGCTTGGTGCTCTTGATTTGGGTCTAACAACCTTGAGTTAAAGATCCTTTTTTTGGCTAATCACAATATTTATACACACACATGGATTTCATGTTACCTCCCTTGTTTGATATTCTTAACATCCAAACTTGGAAGGTTAAGATGTCAATGTACTTCAAATCCCTAGGTATTCATGTCTATTTTGTTACTATTAAAGACTCTTATTGTTTAAATGGCAAACATCTTGAGGCAAATGCAAAAGTCATCCATGCTCTAAAATCAACCCTAAATGATGAATATTTATCTAGGGTTTCTAACTTTTGATTCGGCTTTTATAGTATGGAACACTATAGTCTCTCTTGGCGAACAAGAGCAATACTATGCGGGGAGCAATTCGAATGATGGAAGAGATGCTTCCAACTTGTGCTACATGGTCCAGGGGATAACCCCCTTGAGGTAAATTCCGAATCCGAGCTTGATGAGGATGTTGACATGTCTTATGATGAACTTGCATCTTTTGTCAACAACTTCTTGAAAAATATGACTTGCTTAAAAAGGATAATAAGAAATTAAAAATTAAATTTGATTCCATTTTAAAAGAAAAGGATTCTTTTCAAAATAAACTTGAAAATGTTTCAAAAGAAAATGAAGCTTTGAAAAAGAAGAATATTTTCTTGTTTTCTAAATTAAATGATATTTGTGAAGGAAATAATTCTTTGAAAAATAAAATTAATTTGGTGAAAAAAGAAAAGGAGATTGCTTTGAATCAAAACAACTCTTTAAAATGAAAAATTATTTCAAAAGAAAAAGAAAACCTTTCTAAAAAGAAAAAGAGTGTTGATTCTCATTCTCACCATGCTTTTCATGCTACTATTGATAAAAGTGAGATTCAATTTTTAAAAAATAGAATAGATTGTTTGAGTTCAACTTTGAGCAATTGTGCATTTTATCATAATAAATTGGAAACCTTGTTTCAAAAGAAACAAGCTCCACATATACATGCACATCACCCATGGCACACATATACACACTTTGCACGTCATGATCACACTCTCACATGTGCATACTAGAGTGTACAAATGTGCACATTGCGGCCTCAAAGACCATTTAGCAAAGTTTTGTTATGATAAGGTAAATTCTATTAATTTTGCTAATAAATTTGTTTGGGTTTCAAATAATACTAACCCCCGTGGACCCAAAAGAAAATGGGTACCAAAATTCCCACCTCTTGTGTTTGATGTAGGTGTGGGCTCTCACATGACGTGAGAGGGTTAGTGCCTTGGTGGTGATGTGATTGGAACGAGAAATTATATTAAAAATATTTTAAGAGTTAGCAAGTCTTAGTCTCGTTTTAATGTAACTGCGTAGCAAGGGCTAGACGGGTCGATCCACAGGGAAGGATGCGATGCAAGCGTTTCGGACGGTCTTCTCTGTATTTCACTTAGAACAAAACAAAAGAGATATTGATTAGATTTGAATGATTTGAGATATATAGTTTACTAATCATCTACCACAACCCATAGTGTTAGTCTCAAATAGTGAATATCATATTGAAACAAGTAACATCCATCCTAGGTTATTAATTAAAATTCAAGCAAGATGAATAATATTGGAATCCTAACTAGTGTGCACTAGTAAAGATTAAACAGTTGTTCATCTTAATTTCTAAGTATAGCATAAGAGAAGTTTTAACTTAAAGTTATGCTATCAAAGTTTTTAAGTATGAACTTCTGAAGAATCATCTAAAAGTGTAACCTAAATTATGAAAACCTAATTATCAATTCATCTTCAAGAAGACTATTTTAATCCTAGGGTTTCTAAAAATGGATATCAATCAATTCACTTTCTAAACTAACCTAGGGTTGATCGAGAGATTAGCAAACTACAAATTGAATTTAGTTATTCATCTTTTTTATTTTATTTTCAATTTTTGTTTTTAATGTAAAAAATTGCATGAAAGAGAAAATAAGACAAATAATCGATCTCAGCAGAAAACAAAATTAAATAACAAAGAAGAAAGAGTAACCTTTTATTGAATGTCACTTTTCAAATACAACGCTCCTCTCCTTCTTCAAAATATGCTTCTATGAATAATAAAAACGAAAATACAAGAAATTTCGGAAAGAGGAATAATCTAAAGAAAAACCCTAAGCTTCAGTCTCTGGATCCTCCTCTATGTTGCTCTGCAGGGGTATTTATAGGAGATATAGGAAGTAGAGTCCCATCACAACTCCCCCACGAAAACAGGTAACTATCCCTATCTAAATACCCGCGGAAACGTGGCTATGGCCGCGCTTCCACGGCTATAGCGTGGCCACTGGCCACGCATTTTCTTGCGTGGCCTCCTCTGGTCCGTCCAGGGTATCTCCTTCTGGATTCTGCATACAGACTCTTTATCTTGAGAATTCGGGATAACTTGGGAAGCAAGTTATCATAAATCCGAATTTTTAAAATGATTTTTATCTTTAAACTCTTCTCCTTTTTAAAATGATAACCTTGTCTTACAAGCAATTAGGGTTGAGTAGAAGTCCATCTCATCTTATCCTTTTCCTTTTCTTTTAGCAATTAGTAGTTCTATCTTATCCTTCCTTTTCCTCCCTTAGATTTTAAATAAAGAATTTAAAATTCAAGTTTAGATTAGGTTAGATAATGTAGAAACTTCTAAATTACTACAATTTTTGCATATGGGCTTTTTGGACTTCTGGGCTTTATTCAGGCTTTATTTCTTTATTTTTTAAATTACTCAAGGGCCTGTACACATTAAATAATAAAACATTACTAATAGTGTATAATTAAAAGAATAAATAGGAAAATATGATAGTAAATGTGGTGATAAATATGCACTTTTTACTACCTATCACACCCCCGCACTTATCTTTTTGCTCGTCCTCGAGTAAAAATCAAAAAGAATAAGAAAAGAAAAACTAATCTATCCTAACTCACTTTCGTAGGCATCACGGTTGCACTTAGCATGTACAACAAGTCGTTAAACCTCTAAGTTACCCTAGAGGATGAGTGTTGTCTCGTGAGGGTTTTCAGCGGATTACACCCACAAAATCCATAAAATAGAAAATATTTGAAATATGTTTGAAGTGACTAAGTAATCTATAAGTTTTAGGATTATCATTTTTATTCATTCTTAAACTTAGTCTTTATATAATAAATTGTTATCCATTTTAAGTAAGAATCAAAATTGAATTTTTGTATAGTCTTTTTCGTTACCCTAAGTCATATGCTTCCTTGTGAATATTTACTAGGAATTCTTTAACTTGGACTCTCTGCCTCTTTATTATTATTTTCTCTTCTCTTTTTTTTAAATATGTATAACTCATCTAATTTTCTTTTGTGTAAGTATCAAGGTTTCTTGAGGCCCTCATACCTAACTAATTGACTATTAGATGTGTTAGTACATATATAAATAATATTTATTGGTTTTCTTAGGCTTTGTAATCCACCCATGTAGCGAACTTAAAGTCGGTGGCTCCCAAACTGGTTGGTTTTAGGGCACCGGGTGAGAAAACACCCCACGGACTTAAGGATTTGAGTGAACTAGGCCACAAAACTAAGGACTTATTTATAAAATCACCTTTAGGCGTGACTACTTATGCTTCTTGAGGCACATGTATCCAGCTTAATTAGTGAATTTCTTTATTTTTTTATATATATTATTATATATGTTTTTTATAAGGCACAAGAGTCTTTGTCTTAGAATCCTAGATGTGTAAGTGTATTAGGTATGCACATTTCATTAAAGTAAAAATCAAGACAATTACTTCAATTTTTTCTCCTATACCTAAAAATTCAACAATTTATTTTATTTTGACCAAGTTTTTAGAAATCCTAATCATGATTTTCCTCATTCTTAAGATTAACTTAGATTTCTTTCAAAAGATAAGTCAAAATATTGTCCCTTTTTTTATATATATCTTTTTATTTATTTTTTTTTATTGTTATGTTAGAACAATGTTAAAATATAAAAAAAAATTTATAAAGAAAATTGTTTTTTTATATATAACTTTTTTATTTTTTTATTGTTATGTTAGAACAAATATAAAGAAAAAAACTTTTTTATATATATTTTTTATTATTTTTATATATATATATATTTAATGTTTTACCCTCCCCCACACTTGTCTCATGCATTGTCCCCAATGTATGAATGGAATGCATGAATGCATGAATTGGCAGAGAGATAGAGTTACCGATACATTGGGTCAAAAAGACCCATGGCTGCATTTACTTCCGGTACTGATTCCAAAAATATTTTAAGACGTTGACCATTTACCGTGAATATATTTCCATTTTTAAGGTCGTATATCTCTATGACTCCCGTGTGGAAACACAGTCTTAACAATGAAAGGCCCTGTCCATCTTGATTTTAACTTGCCGGGAAAGAGATGAAGTCTAGAGTTATAGAGTAAAACTTTTTGTCCTTGGACAAAAGTTTTTCTAGTGATGAACTTATCGTGAAAAACCTTAACCCTGTCCTTCATAATTTTCGCATTTTCATATGCTTCGTTCCTCAACTCCTCAAGTTCAGAAATTTGCAACTTCCGAAGCTCACCGGCCTTATCTAGATCGAAATTCAGCTGCTTAATTGCCCATAAGGCTCTGTGCTCTATCTCAACAGGAAGGTGGCAAGCCTTTCCAAAGACTAGTCTATAGGGAGACATACTAGAATCGTTTTAAAGGCGATCCTATATGCCCATAAGGCATCCACCAATTTGGTGGACCAGTCCTTCCTATTTTGATTCACAGTTTTCTCCAGGATAAGCTTGACTTGCCTATTGGAAACTTCTACCTGTCCACTGGTTTGAGGATGGTACGGCGTAGATAACTTGTGTGTTATGGCATATTTTCGCATAAGAGCTTCAAAAGTTCTATTGCAAAAATGTGTACCATTATCACTAATTATGGCACGAGGGGTTCCAAAGCGTGAGAAGATGTTTTCTTTCAAGAATTTGACAACAACTTTGTTGTCATTTATCTTTCAAGGGACGGCTTCAACCCATTTGGATACGTAATCTACAGCCAACAAGATGTATTGGTGCCCAAACGAATTAGGGAAGGGACCCATAAAATTAATGCCCCAAGCATCAAAAAGTTCTACTTCTAGAATTGGATTTAGGGGCATCATATTACATTTAGAAATCCTTCCTATCATTTGGCATCTTGTGCAAGTTTTGCAAAAGTCAAATGCGTCTTTAAACAAAGTGGGCCAATAAAAGCCACTTTGTAGGATCTTTTTGGCAGTTTTGCGGGGACCAAAGTGTCCACCGCAAGCAAATTCGTGACAAAAGGCTAAAACGCTTCTAGTTTCTCATCGGGAACACATCTCCTAATAATTTGATCGCTACAATATTTGAAAAGGTAAGGATCTTCACATATGAAATACCGGACTTGAGACAAGAATCGGTATCTATCCTGTTTTGACCAATTAGGTGGTGTTTGGTTTGTGACTAAGTAATTTACTATGTCGGTAAACTATGATTCCGTAAAGATGGCTAGAAGTTGTTCGTCGGAAAAATTATCATTGATGGGCAGTTCGTCGGAAGGTGCATTTGGCACACGAGAGAGTTGGTCTGCGACGACATTTTCAACACCCTTTTTATCTCGAATTTCGATATCAAATTCTTGAAGGAGGAGGATCCAACGAATGAGTCGGGCCTTCGCGTCCTTTTTTAGCATTAGGTATCGAAGTGCAGAATGGTCGGTGAATATTGTGGTTTTGGTCCTAAGTAGGTATGTGCGGAATTTCTCCAAAGCGAACACTACTGCCAAGAATTCTTTCTTGGTTGTAGTATAGTTCACTTGGGCGTCATTGAGTGTCCTACTTGAATAATAGATCACGTGTTGCTTGTTATCTTTGCGTTGTCCTAAGACAGCGCCTATCGCAAAATCTGAGGCATCGCACATGATCTCAAAAGGGTTGGACCAGTCCGGAAGTGAGATGATAGGTGCAAAGATAAGTTCCAATTTTAACTTCTCCCACGCGCTATTACACTTATCGTCAAAGATGAAGGGCACGTCTTTAGCTAAAAGGTTTGTAAGGGGTCTAGCAATTTTGCTAAAATCCCTAATGAACCTAAGGTAAAACCCGGCGTATGCTAAGAAAGAACGAATGTCCTTCATGCTTCGTGGAATTGGAAGTTTGGCTATGATCTCCGCCTTAGCCTTGTCCACTTTGACCCCTTCCCGATATCTCATGACCTAGGACAATCCCATGCTGCACCATAAAGTGGCACTTTTCCCAATTTAGGGTCAAATTCTTTTCGGTGCATCTATTCAGCACTAGCTCAAAGTGATGGAGACATTGGTCAAATGAATTTCCATAGACGGAGAAGTCGTCCATGAAAATCTCTAACAAGCGCTCGACCATGTCAGAGAAAAGGATTAACATACAACGTTGGAATGTGGCGGGGGCATTACATAGGCCGAAAGGCATTTGGCGATAGGGAAATGTCCCAAATGGGCACGTGAACGTTGTCTTATTTTGGTCCTCCGGGGCTATTGGGATTTGGTTATACCCTGAGTAACCGTCCAAGAAACAGTAATACTCATGGCCAGCTAATCGTTCCAGCATTTGGTCGATAAATGGGAGGGGAAAATGATCTTTTCTAGTGGCGGCGTTCAACTTGCGATAGTCTATGCATACTCGAACTTTGGTAGGCAGTCGTGTTTGCACTAACTCTTACTTGTCATTTTCTACCACAGTAAAGCTGGACTTCTTAGGGACCACATGCACTGGGCTAACTCATTCGCTATCAGAAATGGGATAAATGATCCCATTATCTAACAGTTTCATTATTTCGGCTTGTACAACCTTTTGCATGAGCGGGTTTAGCCTACGCTGTGGATCCCTCTTAGGTTTAACCCTTTCCTCTAGATGGATTCTATGCTGGACTATTTTAGGGCTCAGTCCCTTGATATCTGCCATAGTCCAACCAATGGCTTCCCTATGTCTCTTAAGGGTTGCCAGTAGGTCTTCCTCTTGCCTATTAGTCAAATTGGAGGCAACTATGACTGGTAACGTCTCTTTTTACCAAGGTAGGCGTACTTAAGATGTTTAGGCAAGGTCTTTAACTCCAACGAAGGAGGTGGCTCGATGGGTGGAGGTGTTAAGCTTAAATTTTCCATCTCTATAGAACTTAGATTTGCTGCCCATTCAATCTCATCAAGGTTGAGATCACTAGATTCTAACTCTTCCTCTTTCTTTGACTCTAGTGTGATCTCCTCGTTGTGCTCACTAGTCATATTTTCAATGAAGTTAACCTCAAAGGGTTGGTCGTTTATGTCGTAAGGGTGTTTACCTAAGTTGAAAACATTGACTTCCTTGGTCATATCCCCAAAAGTCAATCTCATGGATCTGTTTCTACAATTTATGATTGCATTCGCGGTTGCTAGGAACGGGCGTCCTAAGATAACGGGAGTTTGGGACCTAGGATTAGACACAGATTGTGTCTCTAAAACAATGAAATCGACTGGGTAAATGAATTCTCCCACCCGTATAAGGACATCATTGATCTCTCCCTTAGGAACTTTAATTGAGCGATCAGCTAATTAGATTGTAACTTGGGTTGGGTTGAGTTCTCCTAATCCAAGTTGTTGATATACGGAGAAAGGAAGCAAATTAATGCTGGTTCCTAAATCGAGGAGTGCTCGATTGATTTCAGCTCGACCTATTGTGCAAGAAATGGTGGGGCAACCAGGGTCCTTGTACTTGACTGGGATCTGGTTGGACAATAGCTCACTAATGTTAGTGGCTAGAAAAACCTTCTTAGGCACATTTGTCTTTCTTTTCTTGGTGCACATGTCCTTAAGAAATTTGGCATAACTAGGGACCTATTGGATTGCATCAAGAAGTGGTATATTGAGCCTAACCTGATTAAACACCTCGAGTAGTTTCTCCATATGTGCATTATTATTATTACTCCTAAGCCTATTTGGAAATGGGGCTGTAGGTTGGTGCACCTGTCTTGCTGATTTATCAACTTCAGTTTCTTTGGAGTTTTGTGGAGATGGAGTGGAACTAGATGGAATGGACAAATGAGATGGGTCCTGTGGCATGGATACCTGATTATCAACTTGTTTCCCTGATCTTAGTATATGAACCAAGTTACACTGGTTTGGGTCTTGAGCCTCATTGGCTTGCCTAGGATTCCTAGGGTTTGGCAATGGTTGACTTGGTAGAGTTCCCTTTTGTCTTTCTTGTTGATTCAATTGTATCTCTATCCTAGTCAAGACTTGAGCCAGCGTGTCGTGGCTTTTAACTAGAGTGTCCACCTTTCTTTCCATGTTAGAGAGTCTTGTTTCCATTTGTGAATTTTGGAAAGAGTGTGGAGGATTTTGACCGGGGAAATTTTGTTGATAAGGAGGATTTTGAAAATTGTTGGAGAATTTGGGCCTTGTTTGATCATTGTTGCTTGGGCCCCATGAAAAATTTGGGTGATTTCTCCAACCGGGATTGTAGGTGGACAAATATGGATTGTTAGCGGGCCTTGTGAAGGTCGCACTCATGTGTTCGGGCAAAGTTTGATGAGCTATATAGACGGGACATTCCTCGAACACATGGTTCATGTCTTGACAATAAGTACAGCCCGCCGAAGGTGTCGGGCTGACTTGGTTCACAGAGACTGGTTCTTTAGTTTCAAGAGCTTCTAGTCTTCGCATCACAGCAGCTAGTTTAGCGTCAGTAGCTATGTTAGCCTCAATGGAATGGATACCTCCTTTAGAAGAAGTAGGGTCATTAGTCCTAAATTTTTCGGAGTTGGTTCCCACTGGATGGTATTATCAGCTAATTCTTCATATAATAACCATGCTTCATGTTCGTTCTTTTTCAAAAAATCCTCCTTGGCACATGGATTCTAATAGCGTTTTAGTTTGATATTCTAATCCATCATAAAGAGCTTGACAAAGTCGCCATTTCTCTATCCCATGGTGAGGGCATTGGGCAAGGAGGTCCTTAAAACATTCGAAGTATTTCCAAAAAGGTTCATTGGCTATTTGCTTAAACTGCAAGATGCTTTTCCTAATTAATGCAGTCTTGTGAACGGGATAAAACTTCTTTAAGAAGGCTTTGACGAAATTATCCCATGAGGATATTGAACCGACCTCTAGACTGTAGAGCCATTTCTTTGCTAAGTCTTTCAAAGAGAATGGAACAAACCATAATTTGATGGCATCGACTCCTAGGCTGGGTATCTTTATCATGAGACATACTTCTTCAAATTCTCTTATGAAAAAGTATGCATCCTCAGATTCAAGTCCATGAAATTTGGGAAGAGTGTTGATGTATTGTGGTTTGAGCTCAAATTGGTCAACACCTTCATCGGGTAACTGAATACAAGAAGGAAGAGAGGTCCTAATAGGATAGAACCTATCTTGTAGTGAAGGTGGTTGTGCCATGTGTGAGTCGGGTTTTTGTTCGGGTGGTGAACTGGTTCTAGTTAGTCTAGATGTGAATGGGTCTCTCGACCAAGCTGACATGCACAGTTAACAAACAAGTTCACCCAATCAATCAAAGAAAAAGAAAAAAATTATAGTCAAAATTCCTATTCTAGGGTAAGCCTTGACCTAGACGACTCCTAACTTTAGACTGTCTTTAAGAGGTATATTGCCGACCTTAACCACAAGTTAATCGGCCAGGTAGGTGGCAAGACATGTGGGAGGTTTATCCGTCAAAGACGTTCCTTAATTAAGTAACCACCGATCTTCGGGCTTTCGGCCCTTAATCCCCTTCCTAGGCACCGATTTGGCAAGAGTTAATTTCGAACAACTTCCTCCTTCAGCCAATCTCTTAATGAGTCCGAGTTAACCTAAGGCCAACGTCTAGTCAATTTTTATTTAGGGTTAGGGTTGTGAGTGTGATGAAGATGATTTGTGGGCCAAGGAAGGGTGATGAAATCCCCACCTTATCTTGTTTATGGGTTTTGCCCTTAAAATTTTTTGTGTACGTGTAAAGCAATAGACAAGTAATCACTCAAAAAGCAGTAAATCAGCCAAGAGTGTTTCCTAATCTATATGCAATGCAAACGTACCTTGTCGCCAGCACTCTTCAACAGAATTAAAAAATTAAATATACAAGTGCCTATGATGCAAGAGTCTAAATTTTTTTTTATTTTTCAACGAATAGGTTACTGTTAATTAATTAGCAGTGTGCAGGGTGATTACAGAGAAAAATTAACAGAACAGTAAATAGAACTTTAGATTTTCAGCAACCTGCAGAAAACTCAATTAGTAGTTCACTACTACAGCCGCGGAAACGCGGCTATGGCCGCGTTTGCGCGGCTAGGTAGTAGGCTCTGCTGCTCTGCCTTCTAGGGCAGAGGCACAGAGTTGCTATATGTCCTTTGTTGCTGTTATATTTCCTGTTCTCTGATCCGGCAAACAGAAAGAAAGAAAGAATTAGTTTGAGAATATCGTGCCGTTCCATCCCCGGCAACGGCGCCAAAATTTTGATTGGAACGAGAAATTGTATTAAAAATAGTTTAAGAGTTAGCAAGTCTTAGTCTTGTTTCAATGTAACCGCGTAACAGGGCTAGACGGGTCGATCAACAGGGAAGGATGCGATGCAAGCGTTTCGGACGATCTTCTCTATATTTCACTTAGAACAAAACAAAAGAGAGATATTGATTAGATTTGAATGATTTGAGATATATTGTTTACTAATCATCTACCACACCCATAGTGTTAGTCTCAAATAGCGAATATCATTGGAACAAGTAACATCCATCCTAGGTTATTAATTGAAACTCAAGCAAGATGAATAATATTGGAACCCTAACTAGTGTGCACTAGTAAAGATTAAACAGTTGTTCATCCTAATTTCTAAGTATAGCATAAGAGAAGTTTTAACTTAAAGTTATGCTATCAAAGTTCTTAAGTATGAACTTATGAAGAATTATCTAAAAGTGTAACCTAAATTAAGAAAACATAATTATCAATTCATCTTCAAGAAGACTATTTTAATCCTAGGGTTTCTAAAAATGGATATCAATCAATTCACTTTCTATACTAACCTAGGGTTGATCGAGAGATTAGCAAACTACAAATTGAATTTAGTTATTCATCCTTTTTATTTTATTTTCAATTTTTATTTTAATGTAAAAAATTGCATGAAAGAGAAAAGAAGACAAATAATTGATCTCAGCAGAAAACAAATTAAATAACAAAGAAGAAAGAGTAACCTTTTATTGAATGTCACTTTTCAAATACAACGCTCCTCTCCTTCTTCAAAATATGCTTCTTTGAATAATAAAAACGAAAATACAAGAAATTCGGAAAGAGGAATAATCTAAAGAAAAACCCTAAGCTTCAGTCTCTGGATCCTCCTCTCTGTTGCTCTGCAGGGGTATTTATAGGAGATATAGGAAGTAGAGTCCCATCACAACTCCCCCACGAAAACAGGTAACCATCCCTATCTAAATACCCGCGGAAACGTGGCTATGGCCACGCTTCTGCGACTATAGCGTGGCCACTGGCCACGCATTTTCTTGCGTGGCCTCCTCTGGTCCATCCATCTGGGTATCTCCTTCTGGATTCTGCATACAGACTCTTTATTTTGAGAATTTGGGAAAACTTGGGAAGCAAGTTATCATAAATCTGAATTTTTAAAATAATTTTTATCTTTAAACACTTCTCCTTTTATCTTTAGCCTTATCTTGCAAGCAAATAGGGTTGAGTAGAAGTCCATCTCATCTTATCTTTTTTCTCTTCTTTTAGCAATTAGGAGTTCTATCTTATCCTTCCTTTTCCTCCTTAGATTTTAAATAAAGAATTTAAAATCCAAGTTTAGATTAGGTTAGATAATGTAGAAACTTCTAAATTATTACAATTTTTGCATATGGGCTTTTTGGGCTTTGGGCTTCATTCAGGCTTTATTTCTTTATTTTTTAAATTACTCAAGGGCCTGCACACATTAAATAATAAAACATTAGTAATAGTGCATAATTAAAAGAATAAATAGGGAAATATGATAGTTAATGTGGTGATAAATATGCACTTTTTACTACCTATCATGATGCATGGGCTAGATGGACATACAATTGATGCACCGCTATCAAGAAAGTTTGGTGGGAGGACCACCATGTTTTAGAGAATTAGAGTATAGTTCTTATGATTGGTAATTATCTTTAAACTCCTTTTAATTTACATGCTCTTATATTTGATGATTTTTAGCATGTTTTTATGATCATGTTTGTGCTTCATGAGGTGAATGCTTGTTCAGATATACCTGTCATTAAAACTTGTGTGTATATATGTACAAGTAGTAAGCAATATTTGATTCTTATATGTTTGCACTTTATTGCTCATTTGTACTCATTACATGTACATGTATAACCTAGTTTTGATGATTCCTCATTTATACTTGTTTTGTTTATCTTTGTGCATGTTTTGTTTCATGTATATGTTATATTTATCTAAAACTAATAAATATACATGTATACCCTTGAGTCTCTTGCCGTCATGCAAATTATATTATAGACTCTTTTATGTTTGGGATATGTAGTATATTGTTAGTTTTGATAAATCATACATATACCTTGAAGTTTGTTTTTAATTGAAAAATGAATTTTCATGATTTTCATATGTTTGACATTTTTGAGCCTCATTGACTATTTTTCATGATTATGCTAATCACATAACCTTCGTACACTCACACTATTTTTATTTACTCATGATTATGTTTCATGAGCACATTTTAAGCTTTACAGATTTCGAGTGTCAAGTTTTGTGTATTTAGTATGACTCATGAGATATATATGTTTTGTTTTCATGTTTGAAGGATCTTTAACTAGTTTTTTAAAAATTACTTTAAACTAGTTATTTATTCTTCAATGGGTAGAGTTTTTAAATTTTGCAAAATATTTTCAAACTCTCATTTTTGAAAAAACCCTACCAACCCTTTAAGGGCGGATGGATGGGCGACTATGCTTTGTGAGCCTCATTGAATATCTTTTATTATGTGCATGAATACGGTGGATAGGTATGAGTTATACATATGAACTTTACGAAATTCTATTTTTTTATACTCATATTTGTTTTCTTATATATGTATGCTTTAAATTTCAAATAATACCAATTTCAATTGGTATTTTCATTTTCATACATATATATGATTTGATTGTACTTGATTTACAATATCCTTACATGTTTAAAGCACAAATTATGTTTATGCTAAGCTTGACTTAAATCTGATTTCAATTAGTATCTCAATTGATATTTTAATAAGCTTATGCATTATTGTCAATTGATATTTCAATTGATATCAAAATTTATAACATACTTCAATTCGTATCAATATGTTTCGATTGGGTTTCGATTTTAATTAGTATTAAAAATGTTTTACCTTTCATTTCAATTGGTATCAAAAATTGGTATCAAAATTGTTTTACCTTTTATTTGGTAAATTTACCATGTATTCAATTGGTACCAAAATATAAAATTTTACTTTCATTGGTATCAAAATTTACAAATTTTCAATTTCAATTGGTATCAAAAAATTTCAATTTCAATAGGTATCAAAAATCTAGTGATATCTTAAAAAAATTCTATTTACTTACAAGTGATATTTCAAAATTTGATTTGTTGATTTAAGAAAATTCAAAAATTGTCTTTAAAGTGATTTTTAAAAAATATTTTGATATGTATTGCCTATATGCAAGGGGAGCTTAACATCTCTTTTATATATAGATTCATGTTGAGTGTATCTTATATTGAGGAGCTTGACATCTCTTCTTTATGTGATACACATGTGTAGGGGGAGCCTAAGATCTCCACTTATGCATTGTATATTATGCTTTATGTAGTTAGGGTTCTGTCAGCCCGTCTACATGTATTGCATGTATGCAGGGGAGCTAACTTAATGTCTTCCTCTTCATGAATGTATATCACATATATATCCTTATTATTGATTATTTTTCACCCCTTTGTTGATGATTGACAAAAAGGGGGAGAATGATTTTGAGTTATATATGCATATTTGAGTTTATTCATATATTGAGGTTTATGCATGTTCTTTATTTATGCTTATACAAAAAAGAGTGAAAGTTTATCAAAAAAGGGGGAGAAGGTTTTTGGGGAGAAGAATTTTTAGTTTATGCATGTTTCTCTCACCTTTTTTATGCATATATCTTTGTTTAGTTTTATGTGTTGGCCCAAAGGCCTTCCACTCCAGTTTTGATGATGATTAACTCATGTAGTTATGTGTACAAATAATCTTGTGATGTTTAGTTTCAGATCATTAACCAAGATATTAGTTGGTGATTAGCTTCAGCAAAGATGGTTTAGAAGCTTTCACATGGTGATGTTGGCCCAAAGGCCCATCACTCTAGTTTGATGATGATTAACTCATGTAGTTATATTTACTAATGATCTTGTGTTTAATTAGTGACAGATTCATTATCAAGATCTTAGTAGGTGCATAGCTCAACAAAGGATAAAAAGCCAAGATTTGGAGCTAGCACGGTGTCAAGCTTGGACCAAGTCAAGAAGATGAGAAGACTTCAAGGGAAGACTTCAAGATCAAGACTTGTGTCTAGGTATAAGATTTTGTTTTTGTTTAAGAGTAAAATGTAAATGATAGATAGTGGTGGATTGCTCAAGTACATATACACACACACTCTTGATAGAATTGTTTTCATAAAAGATTTCTTGGTATAGAAAAGATTTTTCATTTTGAAAAAAATACAAGTTTGGTTTTTGGTGTTTCTCATATACTTATCCTTCAACCAAAACCAAGTTTTATGCTTAATACCAAAAACATAGATATTTCATCTTGATTGTGTAGTGGATCATATCCATACACACTATGCCTTAAAATGATCTATAATATCTTGTTTTTGTATTTTGAAGATGTTTTGGAAAAACAAAGTTTAGAAAACATGTTTTGGAAAATACAGTTTTATCATGAGCCAAATATTTTCAAGTTACAAAAATAGTCCAATCTTTTATGACATGCCTTGATTTTGTGCAAGCATGTTTGTATATCAAAGTATATTGGTTAAACTATTTTTGTAGATTTTATGTATTTTATGGGATTTTATTAGAGCCAAAAGACAAACTTTTTAATCCCAGAAAACTGTTTCAGGCTTCGGATAAGTCGACTTACAACCTTTTATAGTCGACTAATCCTGAAGTCGGTCGACCGGCCCGGTCGACCGACGTGCACAAACGTGCACGCCTTTGTGTACTAGAGAACGGCCGACAGTGCCGGTCGACCGCTCCAGAGAGCAGAGCTCTCTGGAAAGTTCGGCTGACCGCACCGGTCGACCGACAGAGAGTTAGACTCTCAGCTCCAGTGGGTCGGTCGACCCGGGCGGTCGACCTGGCTCCAACGGTCAGAAATCCGACCGTGGCGGTCGACCGCGCCGGTCGACCGGCAGTTCTGACAGATCCCAACGGCTAGTTTTCTGGCAGCCTATAAATTGGGGTCTTTATCATTGTTTTGAGAGCAGATTTTAGGAGAGCTTTGAGCCAGTTTTTCCCATTCTTTTAAAAGGGTTTTCTCCACAAATTTGAGTGCAAATATTTCTTATCTAAAGGGAAGTTTTTATCAAGAGTGTTAAAGAAATTCTTTGAGTTTTCCTCCACCATTCTCTTCCTAGCTTTTCTCACACAAACACTTGAGCAACCATTGTCTATTCATCTTATAGGAGTGTTGTAGTGAGAGTTTTATTGGTGATCAAAGGTTTAGATCACCAAGAGTTCTTTCTTGTACTTTGAGGAGGCGGACGTGTGTGTCCGCGGTGTTTTGAGTTCGGGTGCGGACTCGGTTGATTGAGGTGCGGCCTCGGCGAGCCAGTGGGCTTGCGGGTGTAAGGGACTAGAGAGTCCGAGGGCTTGTAGTGTTGCGGCACCGAGGAGAGAGATCCATTGGGATCTTGCATAGTGGAAATCCTTCGGTGTCGAAGGCGGGGATGTAGAGCAAGTGTGCTCGAACCTCTAAACATACCCTTGTGTTTGCGATTGCCATTTCTCTCTCTCTATCTCTTTTAATCTTGCATTCAATTATAGTGTTAATCTTTATATGCTTGATATATATTCCTTGTGCTCATATTGATATATTGCTTGGGTTTGTTGCTAACACTTGTATTCAACCAAGAGAGCCAACGCGGTACCTCAACCCATTCAAGGGGAATCTAGAGGAGTTTGTCTCTAGAGCCCTTCACGGGGAATTCGGCAACACTCTTTGGTTATACGTGGTGTTTAGAGTAAAAGATTTAAATAGGTCATAATTAGTTTTAGCTCCGCATCATTTGGCATTAAGTGACCATTAGATTAGCCATCACCTATTCACCCCCTCTAGGTGAACTTACAATTGGTATCAGAGCCAAGTGCTCTTGATATTGGTCTAACAACCTAGAGTTAAAGATCTCCTCATTTTAGGCTAATCACAATATTTGTACACACACCATGGACTTCATGTCACCACCCACCTTTGACATTCTTAACATCCAAATTTAGAAGGTTAAGATGTCATTGTACCTCAAGGCCTTAGGCATTCATGTTTATCTTGCATATCTAATGATTCATATTGTTCAAATGGTAAGAATTTTGAGGCTAATGCAAAAGCCCTTCATGCTATCAAGTCAACCCTAAATGAGATTATTTATCTAGGTTTCTAATGTTGAATCGGCTTTGTAGCTTGGAACATCATCACCTCTCTTGGCGAAAAGGATCTATATTATGCCGGGAGTGATTCGGACGTTGGAAGCGACACCTCCAACGTGTGCTAATGGTCCAAGGGGATAAACCCCTTGAGGTAACTACCGAATCCGAGGTAGAAGATGATAACATGTCATATGATGAGCTTACTACCTTTTGTCACTTGTGCTTGAAAAATATGACATGCTTAAAAAGAAAAATAAAAATTTGAAAAAGAACATTGCTTGCATGCATAAGAACATGATTCATTTAGAGATAACTTTGCATGCTTAGAAAAAGAAAATAATAATTTGAAAAAGAATTTTGATGCTATGCTTAATGAAAAAGATTCATTAGAAAATAAAATGGCATGCTTAGAAAAAGAAAATGAAGATTTGAAAAATGAGAATGTTTCCTTGCTTGCAAAATTGAATGATTTATGTGAAGGGAACACTAGTTTGAAAACTAAAATTGCTTTGGTGGAAAAACAAAGAGAAGTTATTTTCAAGAAAATAAATCTTTGAAAAGAAAAATTTGTGAAAAAGAAAGAGAATATGTTTGTAATAAGAAAAGGAAAATGATTCTTTATCTCATCATGCTTTCATGCCACCACTAATGAGATTAAAGATTTGAAAAAAAAAAATGAATTGTTTGAGTTCTACTTTGAACTCTTGTGCTTTTAATCATTCTAGGTTGGAGTCAATGTTTTCAAAGAAACAAACTCCACACATTCATGCACATCATAACCATGCATTTGCTTATGTTGCACAAACATGATCACACTCCTACACATAAGCATACTAAGGTGTACATATGTACACATTGTGGTCGCAAAGGCCATTTAGTAAAGTTTTTGTTATGATAATATTAATTCTCTAAATTTTGCTAATTATAAAAATGTTTGGGTGCCTTACAACAAGACTAACCCCAAAGGACCCAAGAAACTATGGGTACCAAAATCCCACCTTTTGCTTTTGATGTAGGTGAGGGCTCTCACAAGACGTGAGAGGATTGGTGCCTTGGTAGTGGATGCACTTGGACATGATGGACATACTTTTGGGATGCATCACTATCAAGGAGATTTGGTGGGACAACCACCATGT